>JAAGKR010000143.1:0-157500 GCA_011419295.1 Clarias macrocephalus
CCATTGTTACAAGTGCTGCATAAATAAAACTAAATTTAATTGAATGCAGGAGAGCAGAGCGTAGATGGAAAATGACAAGCTTCAAGTCTCAAATTATATTTTCACAGACTTTAAAAAATTATCAAAGATCTGTTAAGATGCCTTTGGCTGTGTACTATCCAGATTTAATCAATAAAATTTAAACAAACCCAAAGTTTTGTTTAACACTTAAACATGCAAAAATGTTCAAACATGCAATGGTGCAACCCTTACTAAAGAAACCTGTCTCTGACCACAATGACATCACTACAAGCCTATCTACAAACTCTTTTTCTAAGATTTGGAAAAGGTTGTCTTCACCAGTTCACCACCCACTTTAACAATTCTAACATCTTTGATAAGTTTCAGTCTGGATTTAGAGCACTACACAGCACAGAATCTGCATTCTTAAAGGTTTATAATGACATCCTGCTCACTGTTGACTCTGATTCTTGTGCCATATAAGTCTTATTAGATCTGAGTGCAGCCTTTGACACACCCGATCATAACATTCATTTACTGTAAATCTTTTTGAGGTTAAGGTTGGTTTGCATGAACCTGCGTTAGAATGGTTCCCCTCTTACCTAAGCAACATAACCTTCTCACTACAAAATGCAGAATGTTCTTCATCACAGCTGAACTATGGTATACCCCAGGGCTCAGTTTTGGGATGTCTGTAATTTTCACAACACATGCTCCCCCTTGGCTTCATCTTTAAGACATATGACATTCTTTATCATTGTTATCATTGAGATGACACACATTTTGACCTAACTGCTACATTTATGCACTATACAGCCTATTAAACTCCCTTAATATCAAATGCTGCATATCAGTGATTTTTTTTTTTAAGCTAAACAAAAGCAAAAGTGAATTAATTGTATTTGGTCCTCCCCAATTCTGCTTCTAGACCGGGTAATTTGCTTGGTCTTGTCATATTTGTACAATGAAATTTAATAGCTTGGTGTGTTTATTGGTGTATGTCCAGCCAGACTCTTAACTGGAACAAAGAAAAGGCAGCACATCACTCCTGTCTTGGCTCAGCTGCACTGATTCCACATTAAATATAGAATCGATTTTAAAGTCTCACTTTTTGTTTTTAAAGCCCTGAATGGTCTAGCCCCTTAATACATTGTTGACTACAAGGTCACTCAGATCAGCATCTAAACAGCTCCTCTTAGTCCCACACTATCTTTTAAAGACCAGATGTGACAGGGCTTCTGCTGTTGCTGCACCTAAGCTTTGGAATAGTCTCCCTGATCACATTAGGTCTGCTACTACTATTGACAGTTTTAAATCAAAGCTGAAGACCTATCTTTTCTCAGTTCTTTTAGTTCAGTCTAAGGTTGTCCAAGGTTTCCTGCCAAGTCTGCGTTGGTCTTTGTTCTTTTAAATTAACCGTTACTTAATGTTAATAAAAGTTTAATCGTATTTTTGTTGTAAATTTTATGTTTATTAATTTATCCACAGTAATTTAATGCTTTCATTTATTTTAATGATTTTTTTTCCAACATTAACTTTTATAGTACTATATTGTTTTTGTTTCTTGTCTTTATTTTGTTTTATCCCATGTAGTTTACACCTTAAAGGTGTAAAGACACAGACCATGCATGGTTCACAAAATGTGTACAAATGTATTTTACGTATGTATGTATCGTATAGCAAATACAATGTGTTGTAAAAACGATAAAATAATTGAACACGGACAAGGCTGATCCTGCGCGCACACACCCATGTTTGGCAGATGCTAATGAATATTGGTGTCAACATAAACATGATGTCGTAAACCCAAACAATGGAACATTTTTCCTGCCAGATTCTGTAAAAAGCTTGGGTCTTTTTTTGCAAGTTGGCCTCATGTCCTCCATGATGGTTGTTTTGAAGAAAATTATAATGAGGTCTCAGGTCACATGATCTCAGAGGCAAAAACAGAAGAAAAAAGTTACATGAATTCTAATCTACCAGTTCTCATTCAGGTCGCATAACCTTGTTTTGTATATGTACAGTACCTGATCCAGGATCACATATGAAAGTGAGTCAGATCTACGTTGAAAAGCATCATATTTGTGTATCCTGTGTCATATTAGAGTAAAAGATAAAAATTGAGTCACTTCAGGCTGGTAATGTGAACATAGCCTGTGACACTTTTTTGTAATGTCTCTTTTTCAGTAGTGTGCATGTATATGTCTTTCGTAAATAATCCTTCTATTATTGAGTCTTCCCATATAAGATTACAAAGTTTATACTGTCTTATTAAATGTACAAGTATATAATAACAATAATAATAAGGAGAAGAAAAAATACTCATACTCATAATTCACTTGAAGCTCTCTTTAATGATCCGAAATGTGCATACAGTTATTTTGAAACTGTGAATATATTCTAAAGATAGTGATAAACATCACATATCATATGGAATCATTTATTTAAGTGTAATAGTGATCATTGAAAACAGTAAAAGCAAAATCCCAAATGATCTGTGATGTTAAAGTAGGCAACTGAATAAGGTTTGTTGTAAAATCGCGCCAATGTGTATGGCATGATATGTATGGCATACACATCTGCTCGTGTTGTCTGTCTAAATAACTTATCTATATTTATCATTTATCACTCAAAATGTGTCATCAATACTAGTGTATGATCACCTAGCCTTACTTAACATTCATAATTCTATGGATAAATTACAGATTCAAAGATCTATCTTCAAAAACTATTTTAGCTGCCGGTTTATTCCTACAGATGATTTCTCTAGTTTTGAACTGCAGTTATTTGTGGTTGATTTTAACTATCCTGTGCTGTTTGCAGTGGTTTATCACCCACCTAAAATTAGTAAGGACTTTATTCAGGAATTTTCAGAGTTTCTTGCTGGTATTGTACCAAAATATACCAAGATCTTAATAAGTGGTGATTTTAATTTTCATGTTTGTTGCCCTAGGCGGCATGGTACTATAGTGGTTAGCACTGTCGCCTTGCACCTCCAGGATCCAGCAGCACCCTGTCCAGGGTGTACCCCGCCTTGTGCCCTAAGCCTCATGTGATAGGCTCCAGGTCCCTGCGACCCTGAATACAGGATGAAGCGGCATAGACGGTGAGTGAGTGAGTTTGCTGCCTTTTCAACCAGTTAGCAAATTATTTAATATTTTTGCTAGACTTAGCCAATCAGCGCTGGTTCCAACATACAGGGACATACTTGGCACCTTTTTATATCTATTGGAATCAGCTTTAATGACAGTGATACCTTAGATCACTTCCTCATTCTATTTGAAGATGCAATCCCTCCTATGCCCAAGCCATGGGTTCCAGCTCATCGTCGTCGCACTCTCAAACCTTCAACAGCTGAAGAATTTGCTGCTTTCATAAATTCTCCACCCTAATCCATAGATGGAACTGTGTCTCACCACAATCCGGATGACCTCATTTCATGTTTTGATCCCACATGTTTGGTAATCTTGGACTCAGTTGCCACAAATTTAACCTAAATCAGGACCCTGGCTGAATGAGACCGCTCGTGCCTTCAGGCAGCATTGTAGACAGGCTGAGCGCAAGTGGAAGAAAGACAAACGTGAACAAATTGTCACATACCAGAATGTTGTTATAGCGCTGTCTTAATTTTCATCTACTACTATTGCTAACAGAACTCCTCACCCTAGAGCACTTTTAAAACTATAGACTCCGTTATAAATCCATGCATGCTATTATCAGTCAGGCTGCAGGTACTGTACACCTGAGCTGGAAATTGTTCCTAAGCACCCTCCAATCTTTGAGCAGTTTGAGCCTTTCTCTTTTTCGCTCCTTGCTAAAGTAGTGCAAAACATTAATCTCACATACTGTCCCTTAGATACAGTTCCAGCAAAACTACTAAAATAGGTTTTTAATATAGTGGCGACATTTAATATGAGGATACATTTTAACGTCTTCTCATCTTCATCAATAGTTGTCTTACTCTTGGATGTGTCCCAGATGCTGCAGTCACTCATCTTGTTAAAAACCTCACCTTGATTCTTTAGCTATGTCCAACTTTAGACCCATTTCTCATCTTCCATTTCTCTCTAAAGTTCTAGAGAGGAATGTACAGTATTCATACACTTGCAGCCCTTTCTAGAAAATAATCATATATTTGAAAATCTGGTTTCAATCTGGTTTTAGAACTCAGCATAGCATGGAGTCTGCACTTCTAAAAGTCTATAATGATATCCTTTTATCTCTTGATGCTCAAACTCATATGGCATTGGCTCTTTTGGACCTCACAGCAGCCTTTGATACCGTTGACTATGTGGTGCTCATCTTAAGTCTGGCTCTGCCCTCAAATGGTTCCAATCATACTTAGCCAATAGAAGGTTTTCAGTTATGATTGGCGATCTTTTTTCTTCCTGTGCCTCTCTCTCCTGTGGGGTGCCACAGGGTTCTATTCTTGGCCCTCTCCTCTTTTCGCTGTATATGGTCCCTCTGGGGTCAATATTTAAGCAGTACAATCTTTCTTTTCACTCTTTTGCAGATATTATACAAATTTATATGCCTATAAAGCCAAAGGGGAACAATGCCCTCCAGCCACTGTTTGATTGTTTAAAAGCCATCAAACTTTGGCTTTCACAAAACATTCTTCATCTGAATGAAAATTAATCTGATGCATTTTGATTGAAACCACGGCCATGCAAGGAAGTTTAAACTTAGACCTTGAGAATCTTACTCTGTACGTGAAACTATTTGTTAGAAATATGGGAGTTAATTCAACAGCAGCTTGAAATTAGAAAAACAGATTAATTCTGTAGTTAAAACGAGCTTTTTTCCAACTTTGGCTGATGGCCAGAGTGAAGACTTTTCAATCACGCAGTGACCTTGAAAAGGCGATACATGCTTTTATTAGTTCCAGGTAGAATTACTGTAATGCACTGTACATTGGTGTTAATCAGTTCTATCACTCTCACATTTAATTAGTACAAAGCGTTACTGCTTTTTCATTTTAGAATTGATTTTGAATTATTGATGTTTGCTTTTAAAGCCTTACATGGTCTGGCCCCATCTTATTTAACAGAACTCTTAATACCTCACAACCTCTGCAGAGCACTCTGATCATCTGGTCAATTTATTTTAGAAGTGCCAAGATCCAGACGCAAATGGTTTAGCGATCGTGCATTTGTGGTAGCGGCTTCCAAACTATGGAATCTGCTACCACTCGAAATTTCGATGTGTTACGGTTCTAGCCTCTTTTAAATCCAAATTGAAAATGCATTTATTTACGCTTTTAATTCGTGGTAAAGTGTAACCTTGCATTGCGAGTAACTTGGCCTGTGAGCGTTTTTGCAAGACGAGCAAAATTTTGTCAGAAATTTTTACTCCATGAACAAATGATGCTCTGATTATGCATAGTCAATGTACTGGAGTATCTTGGCTGAGTTGCACAGAAGAGATGGGGGGGAGGGGGAGCGTAAAAGAGCATGGAGATAAGCCTCATTTAAAAAAACATTTCCTGCTGATGACAGGCCTCATTGGCAGACTATCTAATTACATGTGCTAACTGGCATCTCACATTTACAATAACACCCATCCTGTTTCCAATCATACCTACCCACAACCACACACAAAAACGCTTATACCCACATCCACACACTATTAGGCAAATATGGTCGACCTGTTCATTATGTCTTAGGTCTTAGACATTGTTATTGTAAACATAAAAAAAACAGCTAAACCAAGGGCAAAGGTATAAAACTAGAACATGATTCAATGTTTTATTTTATGAGTTCAGAGTGAAATATGACTTGGGCATTGGTGGCAGTGATTCTCACCTGCCATATGGAAGACCTGGGTTCAATTCCCAGCTGCAAACCATTGCCCAATACCCAGTCACTTGATGCACTGCATACTTAATGCAGGTCCTGTGCTTTTTATTGTTTCTCTCTCACACCATCTACCCTTTCCCCTTTTACTGGAACCTTCTGAAATTAAAGAGCACTTTCTCCATGACAGCTCTCTGATCCATGTCTGTGTTCTGCCCCTTACTGCTGAAAAGCTCTACAGTTACTCAGCATGTGAGTCAGCACAAGTGGCATGTTGATTTCCACTGTAGAATATGTCATTTCATTGCCTTACATTTAGCCTTTTTATTGACTGTGCTCAATTTATTTTTTCATTACTTTAATGACAAGAGACCAAAAATTATTAGAAATTATACTTGGACAGCATTTGTGAGGGTGGCTGGGCTGCCTTCTATATCCAGGTCCTGTTGTACTGAAGACAAGAGAGGTGCAAGCAGCTGTGTGAAGTACAGTATGAGAGAAATTGTTTTAGGTAGAAACACTGGTGGGAAGCTATTAATGAGACACAGTAACAGAAACAGAAATATTTTTATATAGTGCCATTAGCATTAGATACATTGTCACAAAGCAGTGTTAGGGAAATAAAAAATTCGGATATAAAATTAAAAATGCTTTAAAATGTGTAGATTTATAAATATATAGCTTTATTAACTTATTCCAAGCGGTAATAATTTTTTTTATTCCAGAGGTAAAAATTGCAACAAAAAAAACTGCCCTGAGATAACACAAGGAAGAAACCTTGAGAGGAATCAGATTCAAAAGAAACCTATACACAATGGTTTGTAGCTGATAGCATGACAATAAATAAATACCGTCTATAACTGTATAATATATGCAATTGTATAACGATAAATGTATTTTATTTATTAACAAGTGCGATTGCAAAGTGTTTACTAATGCAGACTTGGGTAAAAACGTGTTTATAGCAAATTCAGTCCTCAGGCTATCAGGGCCATAGCAGACATAAGCCATCATGGTAAAGTTCTTGTGACAAATGCAGTTTAAGCTCATTATCATGTTTTATGTGGAACCTTCCTCAGCACTCATATGTATCTATGAGCAAATCAAATAGGTCTATCCTTGGGCACAGCTAGTGGTTTTCATGTAATGAAAACTTCCAATAAGGAGTAGGGCATTAGGATGGATCAGGCAGGTCTAGAGAGCAGACAGGCTCAAGATCACTGGTAAATCAGGAATGCCATGTGTAGCTCGACCAAATAGTGCAAGAAAGGAAGGCATCGACCAAGGAGGGATGGGTTGGGGTTGGGAAAAACATAGGTATACTTACTTTTGTGTAGACTGCAAGCAGGGATTCCAGCAAGACTACTTATGCCAGCATAATTAAAGGTAGGGTCAGAAGGAAACACAAATATGAGGACTGTGAAGGCAGACAGTGACAGTGACCTGAGTGATCACTAAGTGTCAGGGGAGACATCATCCAAATATTACCCGTGCAGCATAAAACACTATGCCCCGGATACACAGAGTCCCCAGATCTGTTTGTCTATCCAAAAAAAATATTCTAAAAGCCTTGACTAAAGACAGTCTTTTTGCAGGCTATATTGAAACAGTGAGACTTTATCTGAATCATTAACACTAACTAACTGGAAGACTATCGTGTAGCTGTAGGGCTTCATAAGAGAAAACTCTGTCCCTTGCTGTAATCTTTTTTATACCAGGTACAAATAAATAGCCTTCACCTTTTGATCAGAGTAGGTGTGTCAGATATTTATGTATGTCAGAATTTTTTTTTTTAATCATTGTGGAATTTCCCTGAGATGAGGTGACGTGGTCATATCTTCTGGTTCTAGTAAGGACTCTTGCTGCTGCATTCTGGACAAACACGAGCAAGTGTCTAGTTGAACATTGAGACAATAAGGCACTACAATAATCTAACCTAGGTGTTTTAAACGCAATAACTAGTTTCTCCACATATTGTTTTATTTAAAAATGCTTTAAAATAAATTTAAACATGACGAAGCAGAAAGGTCATCTACAGTTTCTATTTAATCAGAAAGCTTACTGCATGTCTGTGTCCAGGAAACAAGAGATAAAAATAAATAAATAAATAAAACTGGCTATGCTCAAAAGGTGGGAAAGTGGAAGGTATGGAATTACTTTATCTCCCCTGTCAATTAGTGTGACAGCCTTCACTGACATCTGTGAGCTCATATATACCGAAAAAGAGCGAATGGAGCTTTCCTCTGAGTGTAATACTCTAATAGAACTTAAATTCTATTAAACCCTACTTTAATAGAATTTCAATTCTATTAAAGTCACTTACATTACATTTTATTTGTACTTGAATGTTATCACAAAGCAATGTTTTGATAAATCTAAATTTAAAAAGTTAAAACATATTATGTTATAATTTAATAATCATAATAATAATAATAATAATAATAATGAGCATGCAGGTAGTGATGGTGACAAGGAAAAATATTTTTGAGATGACATGAGGATGAACCCTTGCGAGGAACCAGAGTCAAAATTAACCCATCCTCATTTGGGTGATGCACTTCTGTATCTGTGTACTATAAGGTCAAAAGTGCCATTGTATGACAGGACATTCATGTCTGTTAACATGAAGCCCACTGTATTGAGGTTATCAAGTTTTCACTGATGGTGACATGGGTACAATTTATGCAGACATAAACCATAAAACTCTTTGATGCAAATGTTTAAAAAAGTGCTTGGCTAGCTTTACATTTCTGGGATTAAGCTTTGAAGTCATATCTCTCCACTTTAATTAGAGCTTGCACAGTCAGGTTCATAAATATTGGAGCAATGATGAGATGGGTGTTTTTGCTATGTTCTCTCTGTACACCACTAAATTGAATTTGAAATAATTAAGGAATTACAGATATTTTTATACACAAATTGGTGGTCATAAATAATGGAACAAACTAACAATTACAAACATAAAGATTCCCATATGTTTGGAGGAAAATCCTTCGCAGTTATTGACTGCCTGCAGATGACCAAATGCTGGGTTTCTTTTCTCAAGATACTTTGCCAGGTCTTTACTGTAGCTGCCTTCAGCTGCTCCTTGTTGGTGGGTTTTCCAGCCTAAAGCCTTTTCATCAGTAAGCGAGTCATGCTCTATTGGGATGAGACCAGTTGATCCTTACTGTATATAGCAGGATACAAGTTGCAATTCTTGATCAACCAAATTTGCTTAGAATTGAGAGAGTCCTGTATTGATGTTTGCAGCTGCCTAATATGTTATTCTAAGCTAATATGAGCTGCCACCCAGACATATTCAGTCCTGAGTATTCAGTGATCTGTGGAGAGCAAACAAAGAGTTTTTTTTTTTTTTCTGACCAGAATAAATGAAGACTGGTAGCAAAATATTTACTGGGAAAATATAACCCCTTTATGAACTATCATAATGTGTTTTTGTATTCTGCAAAGTTAGATATAACAAGTGGTGTTTAGTTTACATATATATTTTTGGGATAAGCTACAGTACAGGTAATGCCATGGCTGTGGGACTCCTCATTTACCTTTATAAAAAAGATTTTCTATAATAATTTTTCTCTCTGAGAACTTAATTTTCCCATGACCAGAATAAAGTTGAAAGTGCCAAGCAAGCTGGAAAACTGCCATATAATTTGTATTCGTTATTTTTATTGACTCGCTACCATTGCCACACACGAGCCCAAATAAAAAAGGCATACATGCATTGTACTGCTGTTATTCTGAGCAGCGTGATCTTGACATTGGGCCTCATTTACCATCTTTTTTTTAAGATAAAATTGTGTTTGTTTAAGCTAAACTCAACTTAACCTTTATGGTCTATTAACAAAAGTTTCAGAAAAACTGGTTTTGTCAATACTGGCATATTGATCACCCATAACAAGCACATTCACCAACACAACTCATTTGCATGTAGTAGTACCCACTAAACTTTATAATAGTTCAAGTTCACAGACAGCAAGAAACATGAAATATATTATAAGTCTAAAAAACCAAAAGTGGATTTTACTTTGACTCGCAAATATAAAATATTATACTGTAGTATCAAAATGATGTGTCAGTATAACACTATTTAATAAATACACTACATGGACAAAAAAAAAAGTTGACATCTGACATCACACTCATATGTATTTTGAGCAGCCCATTACAGTCCTCCTTTTGCTGTTATAATAGTGCTTTTGGGTCACTTAGTTCCACTGTAAGAAAAGTTTAATACTAATGCGTTAAATATTTCTTGCATAATTGTGTTTTTCTAAGTATGTTGCAATAGACTGGGGAGTCTACATATGGGTGTAATGTTCGACTGTCTATAAACTTTTGGCCAAATAGTATATAAAGCATTAGTGCATTTATTTCCTACTTAAAACACTGGGTCTCATTAATTAAGTTGAATAATGGAATTATTCTAAACTCTCTTGGGACACTGCTGAGATGTTCAGGGAACGAAGGAGCTGGAAGCAGGCTTAGTGAGTCTAGTTGGCTTTATTCCTGCTCGCATAGTGAATAAAAGGGAATGATGCTTTTCAGGGTACACACACACACACACACACACACACACACACATGCTCTGCTTGGTGTGCTTGCTCACTCAGGCACAGGTCGTTTTCTCTCTTTCTCTTTCGGCTAATACAAGGAAATACATATAAAAAAATTTTTTTGCACAACAAGCCACAGGTGGAAGGCATTACATATTACCTGTTGGTTTAACTTGCATCTCTTTGACTGCACACGACTGCTCTGCTTTCATATATGCCCACCACCCTCTCAGCTCAGAAAGCTGCATGCCCGCAGCTTCCACCCTCCAGTCGGGAAGGAAATCTATCATATCCATCTGTGTACCCAGTCTATGGACCACATCAAACTTAAATGTCTGTCTTCCCAGAAACCATGATGTGACCCACCTGTTTGCTTCCTTTATGCCGTGGAGCCACTACAGCGGGGCATGTTCTGAACAGACAGTGAAAGAACAACCTGGGAAGTACATTTACATTTAGGTATTTGGCAGATGCTCTTATCCAGAGCGACTTACAGTACCAAAGTGCTCAAGTTTACATCATTGGATAGATCTTCACACTGGGTTACTAACTATGTACCCTCAGTTAAAGATTTGGTGGGGTAACAAGACTGAGGACCACTCACTTGATGGCCAGACACACTTTTCTGCGGTTTTGTGCTTTGTTTATTTTTATAGACACCTTGTGACTACAAGCATACAGCTCCAGGTGCTCCTCCTACTCTAACACCTGGGACAAAGTAGCCCTGGCTCTCTGTCTAATGCATGAAAAAATAGCTGCAGAAAAAAGGTAGAGAAAAGTCAGGTCCCACACAAAACCACTTTTACCTGGTTAAAAGCTTGTTTGCATTTTTCCATCCACTGAACAGGACTTGATGTCAAGGGGCTGGTGACATCCAAAAAATCAGGAGCAATCTATAATAACTTATCCAGCCCCAGGAACTGACTCTCACCCTTGTTGGTCTTCGGTCGGCAGTCTTATCAAAATGGAGATGCATCTGCTCATGATCCAAGTAGAAATCCAGATACTGTACTTCCATTTGCACAGTTGCACACTTCTCAGCAATCTGAGGACAGCCCTGAGGTGTTGCGTGTACTGTCATCATCACTATAAATAATTATATCGTCTAGTCCATGACCCACTGAAATGTCACAGTGAGCTCTGAACAATCTGACCAGCAATGTTACAAATTTACCAGTGTAGAAAATGCAGGTGGTTTATTTGCATGATATTGGAGTCAAAGGAATCTGCCAGTACCCCATAGTTAAATCCAGTATTGAATAAAAGCGAGACTAAATGCCTAACTGATTGTGCAGTTTATCAATGCAAGGCATTGGGTATGTGTCACATTTAGACCCTGCATTGACTTTTCAATAGTCCACACAGAGGTGTGGTGGTCTTTTGGATGGCAGGTGTATTTGAAAAGCTCAAGATAATCTTTGTAAAACAAGCCGTTGCTTTCAAACCCACCAACATCCCAAGACAGAGACTAGTTCATGCAAATGAGTGCACATCGAAAGACAAGAAGAGCAATATAGTGTATGCAGTCCAGAGCTCTAGAACTGGCCTATGGAGGATATATGTGTCCCAAAACAACCTTTCTCAGACTGAAGAAGCTATCTGCTTTAGTAGCAAAATGCTTCAAACCAAAACAAGTCATCGAGTTGACTTGAATCAACATCCAGACAACTTTATCGATGTTTGGCATCCTGAAGAGACACGGAGTTATTTAGTTGTTTTCCTTCTAAGTAATTTGGGACCTTCCAAACAACATGCAACCATTGTCAATATAGCACGAGCAGTGGTTTGAAGGGCCTGACAGGGAGTTATCTAGGGGTTTTGTTTGATAATAAATATATTATTGTGTCAAAAAATAAAGAAATGAAAGGAAAAATGAATTATGGAAATACAATACATCATGGCCAAACCCTTGGCACAAAAGAACGAAAGAATATTTGTCTATAATCAGAGTATAAAAAAGCCTGATGGATTGTGGGAGTAGGTTTTATGTAGATATCTCTCACCTTTGGTCAGTGGAAAAAGGTCTATAAAAGAGCTGGCAAGAAAAACAAAAGGTGAAGGCTAAAGGGATTCAACAATAAAGCAAAGATTCACTTCTCCTTTTTTTTTTTTGTTATTATTTCCTAATTCTGACAATTTCACCTCCTCTTAGCTGAATTTTTTTTTTTGCCTTCTATTTATTTCAAGAATGACCAAACAGTATGACCACACTTTAAACAGGTACCTTCTGTTACTCTTAAATACTTATCATAAACAGAATATCATAAAGATATTGCATAGATGACATGAGTCATGCAGCTATGACATTACAATTACAGTTGTAAGCTATAATCCTCTAACAGTGCCATGACAAAGTGGCTACACCTCCAAATTACTAGGGTTAGGGTACTTGTGTTCAATGATTTGAGCTGCTGTTTTTAATCTGCCGATGTTTATAAATGGCACCTTGTGTAAATCTCTCATCCTCGTTCTCAGATCTGCCCGGAGCTCCATAGTCTTTCTTTCCCATTGCACTGTATGACGATCAATCCAATAAGCGCTGTGAAACAAAACTTTTGAGGTCTCACACTTGGCAAATAAAAAGACATTTTGAACCTTTCACCACCACCGAATTAACGATTTAAGTCTCTGCAGGTATATTTTGCACCCTTTATGTATTATTTTGCCCCTTTGTTACTCTCAGAAAAACCCAAATCAAATAAAGTGTGTGCTCCGAATTCTTGGGCTTTTCCAGATTGTGTAATCATTTTGTGCCAGAAAAATTACTAGTTAAAAGAAAACATTGAAAGCTTAACATTACCATAAAATCTCATGAGTGTATGTAAATTCCTAACAGAAACTATGTAATAGCACACCACATAGTGTTTTATTTGTTACTTGCTGTTCATATAGCAACATTCATAGTTTACAATGAATGCTATTAGTGTCCGTTTGCTAAATCTGACATTTTTAAAATGATTAGTTATCATTATGTTCAGGGTTGAGGGCCTGTCCAACACCAATAGTGTCAACTTGGTGGTGCTGGGGTTGGAACCTAGGACCTTCCAAAATGCATTGGACCATACACCTGCATTGGTGTAGTTACCCAAATACAACAGCAATCAATTGTTTTATTTAAAACATAAAGAAGTCACTTTCTAACATTGTTAACCAGCAGCTAAATCTGCATTGTTGGAAGGGTTGTGACTATATACTGGACCATTTCAAGCACCAAAAGTGAATTAAAAATGGAGTACGAGCTCTGTCATAAAGCATGTATATATTTTCTGAAAGCTGTTAAAATATATACAACCCGAATTTTTTTTTTTACTTGAATAAAATGAAAACTAAAAGACTTTCAAATCACATGAGCCAATATTTTATTCACAATAGAACATAGAGAATGATTTGTGCATAAATCATTTCAAATTTGATGCCTGCTACAGATCTCAAAAAAGTTGGGACAGGGACATGTTTACCATGGAAACATTTCAAAACAGTTTGAAACCATCTGGGCATTGAGTTCATTAGTTTCCGGAGTTTTG
Source organism: Clarias macrocephalus (assembly GCA_011419295.1). NCBI lineage: Eukaryota > Metazoa > Chordata > Actinopteri > Siluriformes > Clariidae > Clarias > Clarias macrocephalus. Next base: position 13,876 of record JAAGKR010000143.1, read on the forward strand.
ATGTTGGAATTTGGTCACGTTCCTGTCTGATATACAGTAGGTTTCCAGGTGCTGAAGAGGTTGTGGTCGTTTTCATTCAATGATGCACCAAATGTTCTCTATAGGTGAAAGACCTGGAATGCAGGCAGGCCAGTTTAGCACTTGGACTCTTCTACTATGAAGCCATGCTGTTGTAATAGCTGCAGTATTTAGTTTTACACTATCCTGCTGAAATTAATTATTTATTAATAATAATAAAAACAAAAATTCCCAACTTTTCTGGAATTCTGGTTGTAAATTGAAATCCAGATTTATTAACAATGAAGTGTGCTATTCGTATGGATTGCAGTCAGCAACAAAACTGACAATTTGTTGGTGTGAATGATTTTTATGGTTTTACTTTTATAGAAACGCTTATTTATTAATTCCTTATTTTCCTTTTGTTTTAAAAAATGTGAAGAGATACCACACCATCTGGTGATTTCATGTTTTTTTTTGTGCAACGGCACAAACTGTGCAATCAGTATGAGACTTTTTTTTTTTTAATAGCCTCATTTCTGAAACATAAGCAAGTATGTGGGAGTTAATGCTGAAGAAATTGCATATGTTCCACTACAATGTAAACCTATTAGACTGTAAAGTAATAATTTAGTACACTCTGTATCATATTTCTGTGTTCTATGTGGAGCAAAACACAATTTATTATACGTGTCCCTGGATGATATTCAAGTAGTGGGTTATTAATGCATACATTTGCATTTTCATGTTGTTAAAATCTCATAAGATCTGGACGGTTTCTTACTGTTGCTTGGTCATAAGTAATGATTGTTCATAAATTTAAAAAAAGTTTACATATTCCTAAAAAATACCTTGCATTAATATCAACAGACAGAGTACTTGAAAGGTTGAGAGAAAATATGTGGGAATTGTCAAAACGGTTACTTTCTGTAACAATACTCCAATAATATTGGCAGGTTCAAATACTTTTCCAGAATATTATTATTGCAGACTGACAGATGTGTTAAGAGAGAAGGTGCACTAGTGACATAAGGCAAACAACTAGCTACAGTTAGAGCTTCAGCCGATGCCAGCAGTGCTACATAGGCTATTTACAGTAAGTTAAAGTGTTCCCGTCACAGCACAACACAGTTAAGCACAGTTACAGAAAACAAGAGCAGAGTTGAATCCTTGATTCTACTTGGTCAAAAGGCATGGCAGCTGTAATTCCAGATGTAGGTTTATTTTAAGGCTCCTGTTACCATTTTTATAGTGCCAGCTTAATACCCAAGGTCTTGTAGGGCTGATGCTGCACAACAACAAAAATCATCATCATCATCATATCATCTCATCATCATCATCACCACCACTATCTTCTAAGGCTGATAAAAAGAATAAAAATAAAGTAATATAATTGAACTGTTGCAGCTCTCTGTAAAAAGACATTTATTTAACATAAATGAAAGGATCCTCTAGAATTCTGTATTGTTAACATTAACAAGGTAACAGTTTATTTGAAGGCACTTGTTACCATTTCTATAGTGCCAGCTTAATTCCCAAGGCCTTGTAGGGCTGATGCTGCACAACAACAACAACAACAACAACAACAACAAAAATCATCATCATCATCTAAGGCTAATAATAAGAATAAAAATAAAATGTAATATAATTGAAATGTTGCAGCTTTTTGTAAAAAGACATTTATTTAACATTAATGGAAGGAGCCTCCAGCATTCTGTATTGTTAACACCCGTGTAACAGTTGTAGGTTTATTTGAAGGCACTTGTTATGATTTCTATAGAGCCAGCTTAATTCCCAAGGTCGTGTAGGGCTGATACTGCACAACAACAACAACAACAACAACAAAAATCATCATCATTACTATCATCTAAGGCTAATAATATGAATAAAAAATAAAAAGTGATATAATTGAACAATTGCAGCTTTCTTTAAAAAGACATTAATTTATAATTCATGCAAGAAGCTTAGAGTACATTTTCCAACATGATGACAAGTTCTTTTTTGTTTAAGAGTTGAGTAAGCCAGTTCATAGATGCTATAACTTAAATGATATCGCTTGTGTTGTGGATGTTCCAGAACGTTAAATGTTTACATATTCCTGAATAGAAAATGTTTTGCATTAACCGCCAAATAATCAGCAGGGGGAGAGAAAATAAAATTGAAGTTAAGTTAAGTCAGCCTTTATTGGTCACACATTCATTACTGCACAGTGAAATTCTTTATTCTTTGCACATCCCAGCTTCTTGTTAGTAGGTCAGGGTCAGAGCGCCCCTGGAGCAGACGGGGTTAAGGGCCTTGCTCAAGGGCCCAACAGCAGCAACCTGGCGGAGCCGGGCCTCGAACCGCCAATCTTCCGATCCATAACTCAGAGCCTTAACACACTGAGCCACCACTGAGCCACCACTGCCCCTACAGTGTAACAGAAAAATACAGCAGAAGTGAAAGATTTTTATGCAGCTATTGTACAGTCAGGGCTGTAATGTCCGATCAACATTTTGGCGAGTTCTGTATCACAGAAGAGTGCCATAGTTAATGTAAAAATTGTATATAATTAATTATAACTTTATATGTTTAAAAAAAAAATTATAAGTTTTAACTTCTATGTTATTCTTTCATTATTCCAAAATCTGCACAGACTAGGCCTACTAAAAATATATAATTTTTTAGTTAAAATTTTTTTTATTATGTTTTGAAGTTTGCTTTCATTTTAACTATGAAAATGTCACAGTAATTGTAGTTTAGCTAAACATTTGGACACATGACGTATCATTAAACGCAGATTACCAAACAAATATGTTAATTTAATTTGAACGAGAGACATTCTATTCCACCAGTGGTGATAGTGAGCATAACAGAACTGGGACGTTTAAAGATACAGTATGTTCAGTATCACTCTGTGACACGGGTGTTCTAAAAATCTTTAATGGCAATAATTTAGTCACAATCACCATCATGGATGAAAGTAGGTCGGTACGGTCTAGGGAGAGAGAGCAGCTGCCTTCATATACAGTGACCCTCAGGTCAGTTTGACCAATGACCATTCTCAGGAGATTCTGAAATACTCAGCCCAGCTGGCAAAAAATCTATGCTGTTCAAAGTCACAGAGATAATTTTTCTCCATTCTCATGTATGATGTAAACATTAATTAAGATGTAATTACCTGTGCAACCAGGTATAAAAAAAAATGGATCCTAATCCGTTTTATAAGTTATGTGCTTGTGAAATTGTAATGATTAAAAGAAAGCTCTAGTACTCCAATTCAGGATTTTTTTTTTCTTTTAAAGCTAAGTACAAGAACTGACAAAGTTTTGAGTCATGTTCCTCATCTGCTGCTAAGCATCAATCATACTGGAACCCTGTATTCCCTTCTTTATTCTCGGTCTTGACAGATAGCTAAAGTCTGCTCTGAAGCTACACCGTGTTTCAATAGTAATGCAACAAGTTTGTCATGTCAAGAGTTTGAAATCATGCTGTTGCCATTGCTGATTCGTCACAGGAGGCTCCGGTTGCAAAGAATTCCATGATAAAGAACATTAAGCTTGATAATGTTGTTTGTTCAATGGCTTTCTGTAGCATGAGTGTTGAATTTTTTATTATTTTTTTTTTTACTTTTATCTGATACTCCTTCCGACTTAATGACAAGACTTGAAGACCTTGTGGAAAACTTTACCCTTGTAAAATCGCTGGTCCATTACTTCATTTGAAGATGGATGTGAAATGTTATAGTAAGCTTTACTCGTGTAGAACAAGAAGGATTGAAGTCTGCTACAATCTTTAGGCATTGCTTTTATTGATAATTTTAATTGCGTTTGGCAGCATCACAGGTTTTTAACAAGATGGCATAGATCCAAGTGCTTTTGGATCTATCATGCTGTCTCCGTTCTTGACTATTGTATTATACCGAGGCATAAAAAGTGATGTATACAGTAGTGTGTATGCTACTCCTGCAGTTGCTGTTATTGATTGTTCTATTGAGTAACCAATTGCTGATCTCAATCTCAGAGCTTCCATCAGTTTTTTTTCTTTCATATCCCATTTGCAGTTAGATAAAGAAAAAAACTGTAACAACCTTAAATGATGCATATTAATGTTTGTGGTAATGACACGGTTTTATTACATACTTCACTAAAGAATTCATCTGCCTTAAATATGAACGAAAGACTACACAAAAGTGATGCAGGAGTTATTTCAGGAGTGTTTATTAATACCTCAAATTATGCTTCAAATCAGTGTCTTTAGCTGATGGTATAAGCATAGGCATGAGTGTACAATAATTAAAGCCTGATAATTGTCAATATATTTTGTCTATGCTCAGTATATGAGGTCACCTTGAATATATTTTTTAAATTGCTGAATGCATCGATTGATTTTTTCTTGATGGGTGATTTTAGCCCAGACAAATTAACTCAGGACTTTGTGTCAAATAAGTTTAACCCAAAACATTTAATCAATTTACCAACTTAAAAAAAAAAAAAAAAAAAAAAATATATATATATATATATATATATATATATATATATATATATATATATTTTTTTTTTTTTTTTTTTTTTTTTTTTTTTACTAAAAGTCCTGGTTTGACTTCATCCCTCATATTTTACTATTATAAGTTTGGATACAAAACAAAAACAAACTAGAAGTTTAAACTTCTGTGTGGAATTCAGTATGACTGTGACCAAATGATTCCATCATTATTATTGTCATTGTTTATTTGAACATTTTCTTACTGTGCATTCTCTCTATTTAAGAATCTTATGCTCGTTCTTAATAATGGAATGACTGGTTTAACTGCATAAATCAAATTTCATAGTTGGGGGAAACTTGAAGAAAGTAAAATTGTAGCAGCAGGTTGTACACTAAATATATTTTCAGGTTCTGAAAAATTTAGTTTTGCACTTTGCACATTTGCATGCTGTAAATAATAGTTGGGTACGGATAAATTTATTAATTTATTAATTTTGTAATTTACTAATTACTTCCTCCTTGTCTCTATATTTTTTGCACACTGATCAGGAGGTGGGTTTACACCCTGCCTGGTTCAACTCCAAGTAGCCAACCCACCTAGTCGCATGTTTTAGTAAAAAAAAATCAGAAAGAGATATACAGTACTATACTCAATTCAGACTGTAATCTCAACTAGGGGCCATGAAACTGTTAGCTGGCAAACCTCTCCACCACCATGCTTCAAATTCAATATTGTCAAGGGGATTTTGAAAATATGTTATATTGTCTAAAAATATTTTCATCCTTAGTTGGTAATAAGGGTGCTTTAATGAAATACAGGGTGGAAAAAAGTTATGACGTGTCCTTTTGAGTTGTAAGGGTAGTTTCATTCAGAATTCAGAGTTTATCCTGGGAACACTAGGCATGACAGAGGAGCAAACACACTGGAGAACAAATCAGTCTATCCCTGGCAGTATCAGCAAGCTGATTGTAGCAAATCCTTCATATTTTGGAATCCTTCATATGTGTTTTCTTTGCTGAAGAACCTGCAATTTGGACTGATAATAAATGTTTGGTGATAATGTGTTTTAACTATCACTTTTTTATTATAGTATAAATTATTACCAGTCTTCTTGTATGAAGGGATTTATTTTTCTTTATGGTAGATATTAAATATAGAATGTTTATATTATAATTGTATTTGCTTCTTACAATTAGCAGAAAAGGTTGCCTTGGACACTGTTTCTTTTCATAAAGATTGGCTTAGAAGTCCTAATGAATAGGAAATAAAATAAAATGTGCAAACATAAATTTAACCCAAAACATAACATCTCCAACACATTCATTTTAACCATTCATCTTAATCTAATCTAATCGACCCTGGTCTTATTGACTGACATCATAAGTTTGTAATAAATAAGTACATAATATCTATAATTACTATAAAATTCTAATTCAAAAATTTCTAATTTTACTACTTTATATACTACTTTAAATGATAATGTTGTAAACAAATTACAAATTTGCAAATCCTGGTCTAGTGTTGTAAATGTAGGTCAATATAAAAATACTTTTTTGTTTTTAGGTCTTTAGCAACATCAGCCATTTCAAAACCTCATCATAAAACAAGCATCAAAAGATTTCAAATTTAAATATTTTTATTTATTATTAAGGGTAACTATGATAAGAAACACTTGGGGGAAAACTTCTTTAGCTAACATACAGTACTATACACTGTCTGATCAAAAAAAAAAAGTGCATACACTAAGATTTTCTTCTGTCTCCTTTAGCTTTGATAACAGGACACAATGTGATTGTCAGTTCATGTAAGAAAATGAATTATAGTATCATGCTCCCAGAATCACTTTTTCACAATTTGAGTCCTGGAATACGCCTGTGCTGTCAGGGAAGAAAAACTCCATTGATGTGATACTCTGGTCATTCAGTACATTCAGGACTTAATTTTATTACCACATAATGTTGCTGAGTCTAGACCTGACCGACTGAAGCAACCCCAGATTGTAACACTGCCTCCAGATGCTTATACAGTGGAAACTATGCATGTGGTGCATCGCTTCATGTACTTCCCTTCTTACCCTGAAGCACTCTGGAATAGGGTCAAACTGAACTGAGCAGAACGCATGACCTTTTTCATTGCTCCAATCTCCCATCTTTATGCTCCATAACATTTTTTTTTTTCTCATGAGTGTCACTAATAAGTGGTTTTCTTAGCTTATAGTCTCAATGCTGCATATTTTCATCACATTGTATGCATACTTAAATACTGTTACTTCAACTGTTAAACATAGAGCTATTGTGCTTATTAATTTTTGTAATTATTATTGTTTTTTTTTTGTTTGTTTTTTGTTTTTTTTTACCATACAACTTCACTAACATTTAAATGATCGCCATTAATCATTTTTTTTCAACCACATTTCTTTCACAAAGGGGACGTTTCAGCACTACCCGTCGAGGTTTTGATAATATGTTGAATGGGGTCTTAACCCAGTTCCAGGAATTTCACATTTTTGACCCTTCTGAAATGGTGACCTTTTTTTTTTTTTTTTGCCAGGCAGTGTATATACAGAATGTACCCATATATCACTTTTGACAATGAATTATAGTGTGTGTACTACTTTTACGTCCTTTGCTCAGAAATGTGGAATTGTTTAATCACAGTTACAAGAAGTTCTACACCTCATAGGAGTGATTATAACAAATCTGAGGTGTTGACCAATCGGACCAAGCGTAATTTACAAGAATGATGTTCTGATATTTCAGCAGATATTATAAGGTTATAACATAACCTTAACAGGCGTAACAGAAATAACTGTAGATGTAGACGTAAGCTTTATAAACACCTTTTAGGAAGATGGAGGAACCTGCATACATACTCGGATTGGGAAGCTGCATACATTCCTGCATAATCTCCTTTAAGGTGTATTCTTGTTTGAGGTTGACGTCCAAAGTCTTTGCTCAAACTTCCATTTATAAAAAGGAAGGTAAATGGAAAACACAGTTCCCACTTCAGTGTTTTTTTCTTTTTCTTTTTTTTTTTGCTAAAAATCACTGTGGTTTCAAAATCGTTGCTTTCCATGGCTCCGGTACATTCTGATATCATTAGTTACCACATAGCAACAAAGCATTAAGGTAGACGTAAGACAAAATAGAGCAGTACTACATAAAGGCAGAAAACCGATAATTTGGTCTTGATTTGGTAATAGCTCCACAGTGCACTACGAGGATCTGCAGCTCTCTATGGAGAGATCTGCGATAAAAATACATGAAATGCACTGACTTAATCAATAAAATGATTTATTTTATTGATTAAGTCAGAAACATTCCTTATCTTAGGGACGTTTTTCTGGATGATTTTTTTATGTTCTAAATACTGAACATTTGTAACATTAAATCCATTAACTTTAAAACTACCTAGGTTTTTGGGATCACCTTCTGCCACCGGAGTGTGGCTCCACAGGCCCTCGGGGTGTGTGCTGTTGTGTCTGGCACCAGGACATTGGCAGGGGATCTTTTGGGTGCTGTGGAATTAAGGGTGGGGCCTCTGTAGATTGGACTTGTTTGTCTCCATGGGTGCTCAATCCTATTTGGAGTTGGAGAGTTTTGAAGCTGGTTGGCGGCCTTGAGGTCTTTACCTGCTGGGACCTGTGTTCGTTAACCTGGTGTTCTGATGCCTGACTTTTTTTGGTGAGTTGTACTGCAGTTTGTAGGTGTATTGTTGGTTATCAGTGTTGTTTGAATCACCTGTTAGTTGTCATAATGGTATGGATTGGTTTATAGCTGATGAGTGCTGAGACATTTTTTCCCTTTTCTTTTTTATTTTTAGTTCTCCCCGTGCTTGGTGGGTTTCCTCCAGGTACTCTGGTTTCCTCCCACAGTCCAAAGACACACAGATTAGGCTAATTGACGTTCCCAAATTGCCCATAGTCTCTGTACTGTATGTGTGTGCCCTGCAATGGATTGGCACCCTGTCCAGGGTGAACCCCGCTTCATGCCCTAAGTCTCCTGGGATAGGTTCCAGGCCCCCGCGACTCTGAATACAGGATAAAGCAGTATACAGTAGATGACGAGTGAGTGAATGAGTGAGTGAGTTAAACACATGGTGTGGCATTGACAATGAAATTGTGTACATTGCTGTTTAACCTTTGAAAGTTCTTATCACCTTAAGCAATGCTAGGAGTTATGCATGAGAACTATAATATAAAGCAGAATGGGGTATTTTCAGAAATATTATTATTCCAACTATAAACTTTATACTTTTTATATTGCCTGTTCAAACAAACAAACAAATAAAAATATATTTGTATTTTAGTAAAGAAAGCTACATAATATTATGTAAACCAACCACTTTTCAGAAAAAAAAACATAAAAAAATAAAGTCTGAAAAAGGCTTAAAAAACGGATCCAGAAGAACCTGGCCAGATTCCCCAAGGTGCTCACAGCTCTCACAAGACAGTCTCCTTGGGAAACGCACAAACTGTTTCTGAAACTAATGACTTATTTTATTGTATTTTATTTTTATTTTTACTTTTTGTAGGCAAATGGTTATCGCAAAATGTACAATCTTTCTTTATTTTATTGTCATTCATTAAGAAAGAAATATCCTATCCTTTTCCATCATACCTGTCTGTACTATCTAACTGGAAAATCTCATCAACACATTTGATATGCAAATAATCACAATGATCTAATCATGAATATGATGCAAATCATTTCTTGAAGTCATTTGGCGCCTACTAGAGATCTATTACTCGCAAAGTACTTTCTTCCGGACACACCAACAGGAAACATTAAATCTGTTCTTAATACCCGAGAAAATTGGCAGACGTTTGTGTCCAAGAAAACGCAGATGGAAGGCAATGACCAGTGGGAGCACTGGAGAGAGTGACTGCTGGAGGAGTATAAATCAATGTTTACTGAAACTGGACATTCCATGCTGCAATTCATAACCTGTTCCAGTTCCTCAAGCAGGTAAAGACCCATGTCATCTAGCCGTCATGTCATCATTCCAACTGGTTCCAACTTTACGGCTTTGAAGCACGTTGACAGATTGTGGTCTTCGTGACCTCTGCTGGACTATGTCCATTACACTGATGAGAAACAAATAATAGCCACTGGGTGATATATAATTTCGGCAGAATTCTTGATTTCTTTAGGTTTGTTTCAAAGTTTTTTTTTCAGTTGCTCTCTCTCTCTCTCTCTCTCTCTCTCTCTCTCTTTCTCTCTCTCTCTTTCTTTTACTCACACACAAAAGATTTGTGATTCTAACAGTGGGTCCAATTTAATAAATCTGTAGTGTTTTCACTTTAGTTTCCCAAGTGGTCTTGTAGTCTTTCCTCATTAGGCCAAATTTACTGGAACATCATAATTTACTCAGACATACAGTTATGTATTTTAGAAATATTATATCGCTTAGCAAATACCAAACGTAAGTATGTTTGAAGGAGAAAAAAAACAGTATTTAGCAAAGGAGTAAAGAATAAACTATATAGGTAAAAGAAAGGAGGGGAAAATATAAAAAAAAAGGAAGCAAGTAATAATATTCATGTTTTAAAAATGTATAATAATAATAAAAATAGTCATGGTTCAATGCCCGCAACAGCATAGAATTTTCATGTTCTCCCTCGTGCTTGATGAGTTTCCTCCAGGTACTCCAGTTTCCTCCCACAGTCAAAAGACAATAGAACATATTTTCAAGCCCATACTGTGTGTGCCCTGTGATGGATTGGCACCCTGTCCAGGGTGTACCCCTCCTCATGCTCTATGCCTCCTGGGATAGGCTCCATGCCCCCAGTGACTACGTAGAAGATGAATGAATGAATGAATAATAATAATAATAATAATAATAATAATAATAATAATAATAATAATAAAGGACATCCTCATGTTAATGAGACAGACAGCTAATAAAATACCGCTCCTGAGAGAACACATAGGGTCGCTTTACTTATCTTGTGTCATAAAATTAATGTACTGTGGTAAGTTTCTTTACATTAATGTATTAAAATAATACTCATCTATATCTACATAGATATATATGTATTTGTAGATCTGTATATTAGTCTATGAAGATGTATGCTAGTATTCATTTGAATTCCCCCTGCCTGTAAATAAAGTGTATTTTAGTGTATGGTTGAAGTCGGGTATATATTGAACAAAATAGTTGAACATCTGAAGTGAGTGACTGTTCCCAGAGGATTCCCCGCGTGGTCTCTCCGTAGCCCCGCCCCCTCCGCTCGAGTCGCCGCGCGCTGTCCGGCAGCGCGTGCTGCTCTCACGAAACTCAGCAGCTTTAACACGCGCGCGCTGTGCACTGGAGGCTGCGAGGCAGAGCGCCACCGGAGCACCGCGCATCTGAAGGCAAAAGTTCCGCCGCGTTCTCAAGTAACGGCGCGGCTCACAGAAACCATAACGGATAACTCGAGGACGGAAATGTTTACTAGAATGGTTTCCGACTGGGATTTTTGAGTATGTTCAGCGCTTTTTCTTGAAAACAGAAAACCATGATTTGGGCTGTTTTTATATTCTTCTGCGTGACTTTGGTTTTGGGAAATAAAACCGACGAGCGGACGCCGTTTTTCACCGGGCACGTGTTTGAAAACTCCCCGCCGGGCTCGAGGGTGAACGGGCTCAGCATCCCGGCGAGGCGCATCGACGCGCTGCGCTGGTGCTCCGGCTCGGGCGCGTACCTGAAGTTACTCGGAGACGGGAGCGAGGACTTTCGGGTTTTTGCGCACCACGGACGCGGGCACGTGCAGCTGAAAACCGCCAGCGTCTTGGACCGGGAGGAGCGCGCGGAGTATGTACTGGATGTCGGCCTGTGTTGCGCCAGCTGCGCTTCGCCCGAGCGCGTCTTGTCGCGCGTGGCGTCGGTGCGGGTGGACGTCCTCGACACGAACGACCACGAGCCTGCTTTCAGACACGCGGACGTCAAAATAACTCTAGACGATGCCACCGCGCTTAGGTCGGTGGTTTATAAAGTGACAGCGGAGGATACGGATAGCGGCAAGAACGCCGAGCTCATCTATTACGCGCTGCCGAGGAACGGGAGCTTCTACGTGGTGCCCAAAACGGGTGAAGTTCTTCTCGTGGACTCTATCCTCGGTCTCGCGTCGCCCATAAAGTTCAGCGTCTTTGCCAGAGACCGCGGATGGCCGTCGCGCACAGGTCGCCACATGCAGGTGGAGATCAGTCCCCGACAGTGGCCGGTCGCCTTCCCATCGTTATCATCATCATCATCATCCTCCTCCTCCCGACTCCTGAGAAAGTCTCGCTCCGCTCTGGAGCCCAGCGAGCCTGTGAGCGTGAGTGTGTCCGAAGACGCAGCAATCGGCTCTGTGATCATGAACCTGAACCCGGTCCGGTTTCAGGCGGTTACTTTCGAGCTGCTTTACCCCGACGCGGAAACCTCTCCGGTCAGTGTCAGCAGAGAGAGCGGGGAGCTGGTGATCTCCAGGAGCCTTGACCGGGAGACCGAACCTGTAGTGGAGATTACTGTAAAAGTGCAGGATAAACGAGGTAAAGCGCGCGCTCAGAGGAGTCTCTTTACCCTAATCTAGATCTTTTGGAGTTTTTCCCCTCTTACTACCTTTAATGCACAGAAAATCCACGGCAAACTCCCTGGTGCTTAATTAAAAATCGCTTCCACATCAGAATTACCCCCAAAACAAACTCAAATATATCACCTCGGAATGCATTCATGTTCAGTCGGAAATCTCTGATCCATTTTATAGTCGCATCAGTAAACAGGTTTAATTTTTATAATTGCATTTTTCTAATCCTGATTCGTGTACTTATTTGCTTATACAGTTACCTATACATTCTCAGTGCTGTTAGTATTCTTGCTTTGAGAAGAAGTGATGTGCGTATTTGGGTTTCGCAGGGAATAAGGGTAATGCGTTAAGCCAGGTTCATTAACACTCACAGTTAAGATCTTGCGACCTGCACGGGAGGAAAGGAAAGGGGGGGGGGGGGGGGTCACAGATCTTCTTAAACTGCAGGGAAGAGATGCTAACTTCTGTTCTCTGTGCTGTATGGTAGCAAGACAGGTTAACATTCTCATCGTACAAATTTCCTAACGGGTAGACACCCCATTCTCAGTAAAATCCAATTTTCGATTTGATAATGATATCAGCTCTGAGTATCGGCTCTGCGTCACTCACATCCCCACAGGAGCCGAGCGGAGCGTCTGCAAAGCTTCTGTTGCTAAGTTATGCAAGTGAGGTGTGGCTGCATGCTTACGACGTAAGAAAAGCTCTGTCCATAAAAACATTGAACACGTCACTGGAGTCAGTTTATGTCACATTGTCAGATTTGCTCACAGAACTTCTCCAAGGGGAAAAAAAAAGTTAGAAAAGCAAAAATAAAAATCAGTTTATAATGTTATAATAAAACATATTTAGCTGGATATGCCAAGTCATAAAACATTGAGCATTTCAAAATCACATGTAATATAAACAGTGCAATAAAATAACAGAAAAGAAAAGTATTTTGACGTATTATTTGTTAAACTTAAATTTACAGAACGGAGCTGATTTGATGTTAAAAATCACAATTAATTTAGACGAACAAATAAACCAAAATGCCGCATTATAGACCTTAAATAAGTTTTTGTTTTGTTTTCATGTTTGAATGGAAGACCTTTATGGCTTCTCGAGTGATGATATGATATCTTTCATATCGTCATATTACCCATTCCTACTTCATATCATAGACAACCTGCCATCTCCAGAAAGAAAAAAAAACAACATGTTTTAAAAATATTACTGTATTTTACTAAAATGACTACATATACTTATTATATAAAAATATAACAACTTTATATAATAACATAATCGGCTATAACAGTTTCATATGATTATCAGTACTGTATGTAAAAGTTAATTATCACTGATTGTTATGATTATCGAATAATAAGCAGTTGCATATTTCTCAGGACTTGTTCTTACAGCCAGTATCAGCCTCAGCACTGTTATGCAATAACAGACTGGTGCATTCTTTTTTATCACGAGGTAAAGGCAGTGTAGCAAAAATGTTTTTAAAAATGTGAGTATTATTTTAACAGTTGCTGGTGAGCATGGGATCATTTCATTAAAGCCATAAAACAACATCAGAGTTACAATTCAGACATCTGACTTTGTGTGATTGGACAAGGTTTGCTCTGTTGTTCTAATTTTAGTTTCTTTTTCAGTGGGATGTTGAGGGGGGAAAGGATGAGAGAGTAAATAAACCAGCTCGTTTTCACTCAGTTAACCCGGCAACTGCATTTCAAATCACTGCTGATGATGTCTCAGCAAAAAGAGCTGGAAAACATCAGCCAATATGTAAATCAATGCTAGGGGTTGTTTCATCCTGTGTAATCACCTGTCATACTTTTTCATCAGTAGGCTGCATGGATCTACAGTTCGAGTTAGAAAGAAATCAGCCATCAGCTTCTTTATGTTATTGAGTGTAGGTTTCTTATGGCCTTTATGGCCATTCTTCTTCAGCACTATACTCCCAGAAACACTCTTTCACTTACACATTTCATCTTGAAATTCTTATCCAGGAATATCCCCATTCCATCAGGGAAGAAGAAAATCCATTAATCTGATCATTCAGTAGATTAAGGTAGTCAGGTAAGTCATTCAGCTAACTTATTTTTTACGTTGCTGAGCCTAGACCTAACATCATAACACTGCCTCCAGAGGCTTCTACAGTGGGTGCTATGCAAGATGGGTGCACCAATTCATGATGCAGCTGTATGTACTTATCACTAAAGTCCAAACTTTATGCCCACTAGCAGTAACATGAGTAACAAAAGTAGCAACTTTTCATCTCCAACCAGCTGTTCATTTCCAATCCTGTGAGGTTTCATTGCATTGTTCATGTGGAAAAGCTCTTACTTTCATTATTAAATATAGCTGTGATTTACTAAAGATTTCAGTTATTTGTCATTTTTATACTTTGTTAAAATGATGCAACATAACCAAGTCTCCCATTACAGTCATTCATGAACCGTCCACCTATAACCTTTCCGGTTTTAGTAATGATATTTTAATGTTTTCTTTTTTCCATTTAACTTTAGCAATTACGGGCCCCTTACATTTATGTAGCTGCAACAATGAAATTTTTTTTCCTATCCTCTGAAGGGAAGTTTGGCCAAAAAGACCAAATAGGCAGTTGCTTGGGCTGTGGACGTCAGTGCTAGACAGGGGGGGCTTAGACATGCTAGCCGTGCTGCGAGCCCTCCTTTCTGCAGAGTCATCATTAAAAATTGTGTGAGAAACATTCCTAACACTAGGCTAATCAATAGTTTTTTCGCACACACTGATGGCCCTAATTTATGATGCAATAACACATGGCCATTAAGTATGTCCTCTCTTTAATTATCATGCACTTGCTTATTTAACAGCTAGTCGAACATTGGCAAGTTGACATGTCATGTCACAAAACGCCAATAAAATTCATAAGCACTCAAGGGTGTAGGAACAGGACTGACCCGGTGTCTAATGCAACATGTAGTCTGAGTGTCTGAGCTCGTAGTCAGCATGCTTTGGCTAAGTAGCTTCAGTCAATACCTCAAACAAGAGCCTGCATCGAACTTTACAAAGTGCACCGCACACTTCACACTGCATCAAGATGTTTGCTTGCTTCTCTCAGTAGACTGGTGGGGAAATAATGTATGTACAGTGCTTAACTCAATAATTACACATGCTAAATAAACATCCCATGACACATTGATTTGGACTAGATTACAATATGGGCTTTGTACATAAAATGCTGTTTTTTTGTTTTGTTTTTCATTAATGATTATGGGCAAATTGCTTTTATGGGATAATATGTTCATAGACAGAGAAAGTCATCAGGTCTTGTGCTTGTGACATTTGTTTTGATATTTGGGGACATTTTTTCCTCCTTCCACTGTAAAGGTAGATATGAACATCTGATGACGCTGTATAGGATGAGGAGACGCTCCTCAGAAATGCTGGTCAGTTTAATCCTTTTTCGAGTGAAGATTCCGCCCAACCTTCCTTCATCTGCTCGCATTAGCTGTGTAATCCCATCTCATTCACTTTCTCATTTCGCGGAGTTAAGAGTGGCAGTGCGGTTAGCTGGAGGAAACTGCTGAATTTCTTCAAGAGAAGATAAGTGGTTCGCTGTCTCTCGTATCTGAAAGGGCTCTAGTCAGACACCAGCGATAGGCAGTTTGTAAATTAATTGTCCGTTCGGAATGACTCATTTAATCGAGGCAGACGGGACGATTTAAAAGTTTCCACACAAAAACAGCACTCGTTTTTGTGTGGAAACTGGTTTCTGAAATACCAGTCTGTGTAGAAAATTTGACTTTGATATTTCCATCAGTCAAGGTGTGATTCATTCTGTTTATACCAGAGCAAATTGTTAAACAAGTTGTTTATTGTTGTCGCTTGTTATAACAGCTATCACGGTTCCCTTCAACAGACTCACTTTCTTATCTTTCCTAAATTTAATATGAGAAAAATTCAACTTGTCATGTTATTGAGATCCTAGAAATCCATCTGTTCTCATGTTATAGCTTTACCTAAAAAAAAGAAAAAAGAAAACCCTGACACTGAAGGGGGAAAAAAAATCACAAAAAAATATAATATAGTAAATTATGAGCTTTAAAAGCAAACTGTAAATGTTATATTTAATCCCGAAATGAACCGAAGGTCAAAGAAGGAAATACTATGATCTCGCTTAATTGCATTATAAAGTAGCCGAGTTGTAGTATTTTTGAACTTGCTGCAGGTCTTCAGATGACTGTTTGATCCCAACAAACACAGTGTTATAATACTATATTGTAATATTTTAACCTGTTTCTGCTCCTAATGTAAGAATGTAATATAAGCAGAAGCTGCTGTTAGTGATAAAAATAGGTTGTTATGGAGACCGTTCGAAATGATGGGTTATAACCATAACTATACATTATGTGAAAGGAATTTGCATGGTTCGAATTGCATAAACTGCTAAATGTGAGTCATTGTAGCCATCAGCACTGTCTAATAACCTGGCAGCGCTTACAGTGTGACGGGCTACGAGAACATGGCTGTGTGATTTTTTATTTATTTATTTTTTTTTAGCATGACTTCTAGCTCTTCATTATGTAAGAGTATGAATGTAAGACTCACACGTGTGCAGACAGCGAGTGTGTATATGCATAGAGTTTTAGATTGTCAGTTTGTGTGTAAATATTTTTTCCTCAGTTTTTTTCATTAAGCATGAAATGCAAAATAGCAGGTTAATGAAGTGCAAGGCTGCACACTCTTGCTGCACATACACACAGCATAATAATACAAGGGCTGTACTGGCTGGCATAGGTTCAGATTGCACAGGTTGGTAGAGTAACTCTTTCTCTGTATAAAGGTATACTCAACATAGTCTCCATCACAAGTGATGCATTTTCAATACATTGTTGAACCTAACCCAAGTGCGTCCTTACAAATCGCAGTTTTGTCACAGTTGGTCTCCCACTGCGCTACAGAATGTTTATGGAGATGACACTTTTAACAAAAGCAACGTGGAAAGACAAGGGTAAACCGGAATTGAAGACAGAAGAAACCTTGAGAGGAACCAGCCTCAAAAGGGAACCCACCCTGATTCGGCCGATACCAGATATTGAAACAGCTGCAGGATCTCTATACTGTATGTGCAACAGTGGCTGACTGTCAAGCAAAATAATACCATATACTTAATGCAAATACATGTATATAATCAGCTGATTAAACAGCAGCAACTCAATGCATTTATGCATGTAGGCATGGCCAATACGATCTAGTGTTAAAACCGATTTAAGTGACTTTGAATATGACATGGTTGTTGGAGCCAGATGGGCTGGCCTGAGTATTTTAAAATCTGCTGTCCTACTGGGATTTTCACTCAAAATCATCTTTAGGCTTTATCGTAGGGAGAATCGTCTGAAAAAGTGAAAATATCTTTTTCAAATATCTTTGGGTGAAAATATCGAGTTGATACCAGAGGCCAGAGAAAAAATCACACCGGGTGTCACTCACCAGGTGTCACTGTCAGGAAATAACAGGAAGCTGAGGCTATAATTTGCATGGCCACACCAAAATTGGACAATAGAAGAAAAAAACACATTGCCTGGTTTGATGAGTCTTATTTCTCCTGCAGCATTCGGATGGTAGAAATTGGTAATTGTAATGGTGTGGGGGATATTTTGGGCCCCTTAGTACCAAACAAGTATCATTTAAGTGCCATGTCCACCCCTTTATTTATACAGAGGTTCATATTAAAGCATGTGGGTTTTGGTTGCATTTAGTAACGAATCAATAAAGCCAAGAAGTTTGACTGGCTAGCCATATGTGCATAAAACATATTATATTTATGTATATTACCAAATTGGATTACAGTTAGTACTAAAAAATACATGCATTTTTTCTTGTTTCTCTTTTATATTTCTTCCAGTTAGAGTATTGACTTTCTCATGGCTACAAAATACAGGATTGCCATATCCCTACCTTTTTGGATTATTAGATCATTATAATTGTTACGATTATTGCTATTAAAATGTTGTTTTCTGTTCCATTCCTCTTTATGGATTCTTGTTGATATAACTATTTATTAAACTATTTTGCTGTAATGATTTGGCAATACTGTAACAGCATATCGTCATGCCAGGAAAGCTTGGAGAATTAAATTGAATGGAATTGAATTGAGAAACTGTGCGAGAGAGGGACAGCAAGAGAAGGAAAGACTGAGAGACCGTGTGCAAGTGATAATAAGATGCCTGTCCAGTACGAACTACACCTACACTATCATCTTCGAGACCCTGTTGTAATCATGTGTACACCCTCACCCATCTTCCTCTCCTTTCCCTTCTGTCATTCTATCTCAGTCAGTGTGCCATTTCGTCATGTTATCTGACGGGACACTATGAGTGATGGGTTGCCAGTGCCTTACAGTGGCACCTGTCAGGATACTAAGGAAAAAGTGTTTATTTGCATGACTCAAGTATATGTCCAACCAAGGGAGCCTTCAATCAACCTGGCAGGTTACAGAGAGCTTGCGCAAGGGAGACCCGCTTGTTTGATAAAACCAAAACTGGAGTCTTGAACGAGAACAAGGCTCTGGCTTACCGACACAAAGCACTGGATCTTTCATTTTCAAACCTCAGCGTTTGTCCGGGGCATGGGAACAGGCATCAGTGGCACAAATCTGTTAATCTTCTTGGCATAAGCCAAAGAATTACAGAAGCATATGGTGGGATCTTCTGTGAGGAAAGCAAAAGCGTTAAAAAGTGTACTCTGTGACTGAAAGGGTCATATGGACATGTACAGATGGAGCCGATTACAAATGCTCACGCAGAGTAATGCAAACTTGCCCCAGCTTTCTCACACACTCACACTGAATGTCGCACTAATAAACACACCAGCAGAAGCACTAACAAGCCTCCTTTGTCCATCATTAACGCTCTGCCTGTGTCCATCTTTGTCTCTGTTGGCATCTGTGAAAAAGACGCATCTTGACTTTCGCCCTGCGTGGAATTTCCAAGAGTGAGTCATTCATTTGACAGCTTGCTGAGTGGGTATCATTAAATCGTTTAACACATATTATATACAGTCACAGAGCTCCAAGGTTCCAAGGTTTGATCCCGAGCTCAGGTTACCGTCTTATACAATTATGTACTCCAGGTTCTTTGGTTTTCTCTGACTGGCTACTTTAAATTTCCTCTAGGTGTATACGACTATTAACACTATGTATTTGGGTTGTATTCATGGTACTGTAGCCTACCTGTCCTGTTGTTCTGTATTTCGGGATAGGCGCTGAATGCATTGTGACCATGAGGAGGATAATTTGCTTACTGTACGTGAAGGGATATTATGGACAGTAAAGACTAGTATAAACCTAATGAAACTGCTAGACTGAATGAGTGGTTAATGAGTCACAAAATACAGATCGTAAGGATTACACTTTTTTCCCGTAATCGTCTCATGTTTATCTGTACACTTCACTGCTTGAGAATGCCGAAGGTTGCAGTGTAATGCCAATGCATCTGCATGTATAGCCGGAATGCTTTCTTTGTCAGTTTACTACAGTACAAAACAAACTGGGATGTATTGAACTTTTTAAGAATAAGGTGGAATTGAATGTACACCTTAAAACTCAGTTAAGGTTGCGCCATATGGAGATTTTTAAATGCTTTTTCAGCACAACCTAGGCGAAATGATGAAGACAAACAATTTAACCTGACTAAAAATGACTGATTTATAAAAATAAAAAAAAAATTAAAAACTGAAAAGAAAAATGGGTCATATGGGTAAAGACATACATTAGACACATATGATATGATCAGTTTTTTTATGGTTGTTTCCAAAATATTAATAATATTTTTTGAGATCTACATTTTTGTACATGACATATCCAAACACCCAGACACACAGTCTGACATCTAAAGCCTCACTCATCAATACACACTCGCATTACATCCAAACAAGGGGTCGTTTTTTAAATTATTCATTATCCATCATTGCATTTCCAGCACAGATCCGTGACACTCAAGGTATAAGGGTCAAAAAATAAAAGAGTTCACAGGATCTCATCTTTATGAAACGACTGAATATTGTTTGCAGTAGGAATTCATTTATGTATAGGCTAACATTCTTTGGGACACGGTTTCGATCACCAAATTGTACCAGCATTACATGGGGAGATATTTTTCCTCCCTAAATTAGTCACCACCCTCGGCATCGCCAGACCCTGTTTACAGGGGCACGTGCACCAGTATTGATCTGTCTCGCCCCAGTAAAACTTCACCCATGTTTAGCACAGAATTAATTTAGATTGATAATTAAGACATATAATTGATTTATATTTAATAATCCTCAATTTCATTGCAACGCAGATTAATCCAAAGTAAAAGGCGAGGCACACCTTGTGGTCAGGGTGCGTACACCACAGCTGTGTGCATACTGTATATCATAGCTGTTGCACTACAGCACTTGCGCAGCAGTCCATGTATCCGCGGGCAAACCAAGAATCAGGATTCAGACGTGATAACACAATGGGACTAAAGTAGGTTTGTAAAAAAAAAATGATTGAAACCTGTAGATGGACATGAGAAAATTCTTCAAATATCACAGAGACAGGGAAGCAGTATGGAGAGAAGAGAGTGGGAGAAGTAGGAGCTGGCTGCAGCTGGCGATAAACGTGTGTGAAAATCCAGGACGACTTTGACTTTTGGGAACCATGCAAATGATTAAAGTCACAGAGATCAGACTTTTCCTCCTGTTCTGATGTTTGATCTGAAAATTAACCAAAGCTATTGACTTGCAAGCATGTGATTGGTTGACCGAATAAATGAAATTAACTGCATAAATAAGTATATTTACAGTATATGTGTGTGTATATACTTTATTTCCTCAGTTCATGGAATGATTGTTTGTTTGAGATGATATTTGCATGGACAATATTGGTATTTCTTTGTATTATTGTGGAATACGGGAAAATAAATACAATTGTGCAGCAGGTTTAGCAGCAGCACCAGCGTGGGCCAGGCAAGAGACGTTTGTATAGTACATTAGCACTGAAATACTGTGCGAGTTGACTAACGGGGGCTTGTGTCCCAGTGTAGCATCACTTCCAGCAATGCCACTATTCACCGCTCAGGGCTTCCTCATCAGGCAACAACTGAGGATGGTGCTTCATCGGAGACGCATGAAGCCAGCCAAGCTCATCTTCTCATACTGTGTCACAGGGCAGCGTAAGAAGAGCTGCTCAGCCCTTTCTTCTGCAATCATGAGCTTGCAGATGTTTACGCCTGGCTGTTGACAGGGGAGAGAATACGCCATCCCTCTTAACTGAATTATGCTATGTTGGTTTCCTGGCTACTGTATGTATGGCTTATCATCTGCTTTTCTGGTTAAGTCCAAAGCTTGGTTTCATACATGAATCCATTTTCTTATTCTCCATTTTAGCTTTAATTCCAGCCCCTGCTGCACATTTCTGATTATGAACTATGATTGTTTCACTTTGCTTCGACCCCTGCTATGATTACGATTCTAGATGGACTCGGGACAGTTCAGCTCCCTGCCAGCACGCATCACACTCACCAGAATACTTGCCCGACCTTTAACCTACTTTGCAACATCCTCATTTTAGAGTATACAAACTTTTCACTGACTTTCAAAGTTTTTGCCATTATATATTATATCAGTGAGTTCTGAGCCCTGCTTATGATTCCAGGTCATCGTTTCTATCACCGTTGCAATAGACATGTTTTGACATTCGCCTGGCTTACGGTTGTGGATGTTCAAATTGTCTTTGCTGTCATTCACATTGAAATATGGATTCTCACGCCGCTTCTCTTAACTCCTGATACATCGACCTGAATTGACAATTTCGGTTCTGGGGCTTAGTTTTGACTGGGGCTTAGTCTATGATGTTGTTGTAAAAGTTTCGAGGTTCTTGGCCTTGTTAATGAATTAATGATCGCGTCAGTTCTATTTCGCACTCGTGTTCCTGTAAGCGCAATGATACGTACCACCAGATCATCTGAAAAATAAAGATTCGGGTTAGTCGTGGAAGCTGTGTGCAAGACTGTAAACGATTACAAGAAGGTGCTGCTCTATGAGTGATGAGTGTGTATGAGACCTGCAGGCCTGGAGATTTGTGCGAGCGACTGCGTATGTTTTGAAAAATGGACAGTTTTGTTGAAAATGTGGGCAATAATATAGAATTGTCGTTGGCGGAGAAGAAGGCGATTAATCTTCGTGATTTTAGCTAGTTTTATACACACAGGCATGCACACACACACACACACAAACACTTGCACACACACATTTTCAGCTCCAGTTTTATGGTAAACATCTATCTATATGGTGATTGTAAGGTTGCCTTGACAACCACACCTGTGACAAGGCCAGGTTGCCGTGATAAGGGATGTGTTTGTGATGATGGGCAGGCAAGAGCTAGTGATCAATACACTCTCTCTCACACACACAAACACACACACATACACACACATATATACAGTAGAAAGAAAGGGAGAGACAGAGAGAAAGCACTCATGATGGAGCTCATGTAACATTTAGTCAGGTCAATGCCCATATTGCTCTTTGTCTGTCCATCTTTCTTTCTCTCTCACACACACACACACAATCCATTACTGAGCATTTAGCCAGCTCAATACACACACAAATTTCCAGCAATTTAGTCCAAGTCCTTCACACACTGCCGTGAGGATGAAAGAATGGACAAGTGTGTCTCTGCCTCCTGCCTTTTCACAGATCTTCCCCCTCGGTCTTCCTCCAAAGTCACGTTAATTAGAAGTTTGCGCTGCATGCCACCCTGTCTCTGTCATTGTCACCTCAGTCAGGCCAGTGACTGTGGAGTTGTGCATGGGTGTGTGGGTGGTTCATTTGTTTTTTTGTTTTGTTTTGTTTTTTTTCATCTGTGCAGTTATGTAAGACGTCTGTTGCTGTGTGTTGCTCTGTCAATCTCTTAATTTTGTGTTCATCCGCAATCATCTGCGAAGAAAGGGAGCGCGGGTTAGCCGTCAATAATTCTTGGCTGGATTAATTGTCCGAAAATGCTTTGCCTCGCCTCGTCTGTGTATATTAATTATATATATATAAAAATCTCTTTTATCCACCCCCATTTCTTCATCTCACCTCATTTCTCTCTCTCTCTCTCGCTCACCTTATCTGTCTCACACTTTCCTCCTTCGCTGATTGATTGTTTCATCAAGCTGTCTGAAGTTGCCCTTTTGGCATGTCGTTCAGTTTCTGATCTCTTCCCTCCCTCCGCCTTCATTTTTTTTTTTTTCTCCTGCATCTTTTTTTGCCCCCTCCTCCTCCTCCTCCTGATTAGTTTGTATTCAGTCTGGCTGCCTGTGAAATAGGACACAACCAGTGTGTTGGCCAAGCGTTCTAATGGCCAGACTTAATCAAACAGACAAACACGAGCGATGGAAGGCAGCCTGTGACCTTTCCAACATGGCATCCTTGCCTCAGCTTTTCAGGAAGATAGTAGCAAGCCTGCTCCTCTGTTAATAATGTTGACAAATGCGTGTGTGAGCGCGCGTTTGTGTGAGTGCCATTTTCTAGCTGCACCTAATGGGCCGTGTGGCTGTGAGTAGTCGTAGCTTGTGGTAAGTGGGCACACGCACACACGCACACACGCACGCACACACACACACACACACACACACACACACACATATACAGTACATCCTTCTTTGTTACAGTGGAGTGGTGAGTAATGTGGCTTTTTCTATGATTTAGAATTGCCGCTCAACCTCTTTGTCTGAGACACTATAGCTAATGGCTGTCCCTTGGCGTTCATCATGTAAAGACCCCGTGTGTGTTTGATGGGTTCAGAATTTCTCCTGACAGATTGGTCTGGGATCGATCACTTGAGAGGACTGGCTGAAAATGATACGACATTAGGAGCAAAACAGCTTTTTGGGTCGGACATTTGCAGATGTGTGTGTGTGTGTGTGTGTGTGTGTGTGTGTGTGTGTGTGTGCACACAAATATGGCCGATTTTCCCTAAATTATATTAATAATTTTCCTATGTGGAATAATGCAATGGTAAAAATAAAGATGCAACCTTAGGAAGTGATCTTACTGCTCAAACGAACACCTGTGGCCTCTTTTTCCAACACTGAGCACCTCTCTCTCTCTCTCTCTCTCTCTCTCTCTCTCTCTCTCTCTCTCTCTCTCTCTCTCATTGACTGTCTCAATCTTTCTTTCTTTCAATGCGTATTCCTTCTGCCATTTCTGCCTTTATAGTATCTCCATCTTCATACCTTTCTCTCTCCATTTCCCGATAAGTCACCCTGCCTCTTTTCTTTCCTTTTCCATCATTCACTCTCTGTCTCTCATTTCCAGTAATCCCTTTTATATTCCATTATATTAACTCAGTGCACTTTGAGCACATCTTTACTTCAGCTTTTCTGGGCATCCCCCCCCCCCCCTGACCTTTGTATAGTGTATTTCAAACAAGATTTTACAGTGTGCATTGTGAAGCCAGGAACAACAGGAGAGCAATTGAGAAGAACCTTTAGTTCTGTTCAAAATTACTTTTGAAGTTCGGTTATATAAAATGTGCAAATCTTTTCCTCATGTGCGTTATTAAGGTGGAAAAGTCTTTCCTATGTGCTGTAAGCATCTACCAGGCATTTTATACAGGTTTTTTTTTTTTTTTTGGCTTGTGCAATCATTCTTAACCTCACTATTACAATTAACGGCATGCGTGTTTTTTATAAAGACAATTTAAAATGTCTGTAGTGTACGTGTACGTGTTTTAGTACAGTATGTCTAAAGTTGAGTGTGTTTTTGTACACCAACACGAACGAAATATTCTCGCTAGATTTACTCAAGTTTCAATTATGCTGATCTTCACATAGGTTCATATGCATGTTAATTAATTTCAGTCTATTCATTACTGAATAAATTGAATATGAGGGGTGTTTAGGTCTAACTGGGACTTTTGATTGTGCAGTTTCACCAGGGCTCCGAGCCATTTCGGCCTGGCTTGTCATTCACATGCATATGGCCTTCTTTAAAACTTGTGCACCATTGACATTTTTTTTTGCAGCTCAGTGTCTCATCACTGTACTATTCCTGATGTCTTCTTTAAATGTCAGTCGGTTTTACATCTTAATACATGATAAATTTCATCACAAGTCCCATTTTGACTTGAATTCTCCTGTCTATGAAAGCTAAAGCTCATAAGGAGCTTAAAACGCTACTTTTAGTCACTGCAGCTCGTCGGCTACCGAACAAGCAGATACAGGTCCCCACCTCCTCTTTCCATATAGTTCCATGTGTTTTGTCCTACTTTAATGACTTGCCTTGTTTGTCTTACTTTATGAATATATTTCGAATGACTCCTTTAAGTGTTAAAGTTATTAACATGAATTGACTGAGTTCCACTGAATGAGTAGGTTTACATTAAATCATCAAAGGTCATCAAAGTCTCCATAGCTAGGGGAAATTAAGCCTTGGTTTTCCAACAGCCTTGAAGGAGTTCCCAGAGGCCTTGAGTACTTTTTGACTGCTTTCCCTTCCCTCATCCCAAACAATCACAATATGACTTTAATATTGGGTGATTGTGAAGGCCAGGCCTGATGCAATACACAGTCACTCTCTTTCTTGGACAAATAGCTCTTACATAACTTAGAGGTAATGTTTGGAGTCATTGTCCTGTTAGAAAACAAAAGATTGTCCCACTAATTGCAAACCAGATGTCATGGCATGTCACTTCAAAATGCTGCGGTAGCCTTGCTGATTAAGTGTGCCCTCAATGTTGACTAAGTCACCAACAGTGTCACTAGCAAACCACCCCCATACCATCACACCTCCTCCTCCACACTGCACAGCAGGAACCACACATTCAATAACTGTCAATATCTTTGTCTAACAAAGAGAAGCAAAAATCTCAAATTTGGACACATTCGGACAGTTTTCCACTGATCTAATGTGTATTCCTTGTGTTTCTTCTGTGGCCCAAGTCTCTTCTGCTTCTTGTTCTTTTGAAGTTATGGTTTCTTTTCTGCAATTCGACCATGAAGACCGAACTCCTCTGAACAGTGGATATTGAAATATGTCTGCTGCTTGAACTCCAAGAAGAATTTATGTGTGCTCTAATCTGAGTTCCTTTAAAGTAGTGGTTTCTGAGGCTGCTCGCTCTTATAAACCTATCCTCTGCAGTAGAGGTAGCTCTTGGTCTCTCTTTTCTGGGACATTCCTCATTGGGGCATTTCTGTATCAGGCCATGGATGATTTGGTACCTGGCCTCTGTGGCCTTATATATATACTGTATTTTTTCTTGTATTTTCATCTCACATTCACTTCTGACTGTACCGTACCTCTTTCCCAGACTTTTCTTTGTATCGGGTTTTCATGCCTGATAAAATTAAGCTAATGCTACAATATTAACTCTAGCTAAAAATGAGCAAATGATGGGTTTATCACAACAGGTAAGTCACATTCTCCAAGCCCCGTCTGTATTTTAAAACACCTTCACCTCTGCCAGCGTTCTGGAGGTGATATAAAATCAAAGTGGAATATCCTGAGATCACCACAAAGCACTAAAGACCCTGCTTCCGTTTCCAACAGCCTCTATTTGTGACCCGGTGTTGTCTGCAGTGACAGCAACAAAAACAAAATTATGGAGCAGACTGGACATAAGGAACACATTTTGGGTATGATTGTCTCCCATCACTCCTAGATGGGACGGTCTTGACGCAGGGAAACAAGCTCAGTACACACACTGATTGTGTGTTATGTTATGTTATGTTATGTTATATGTATTATGCATATAAGTACATGTATTATGTATTATAAATATATGTATATAAGGCTGGAAAATTTTTTACATAAAACTTGCAAAAAAAGTTGGAGACTTTAAAAGCTAAATGTAGCTACTTTGATCAATTTAAAACAGTGATCTCCAACCTTATTTGCACCACAGACCAGTTTTATGTAAGATGTATTTTGTACGGACCAGCCATCACATGCCCATAACAAAGCATAATAAAATGCATAATGAATGCAACATACCATATCTTCGAATCCTGAGCTATTTTTCCTTCCTGTGACGAGATGATCTCATCTAGGAGTAATGAGAGACAATCACACCCGAAGTGTGTTCCTTATGTCCAGTCTGCTCCATAAATTAATTCTCGTTGCTGTCACTGCCGACAACCCTGCTTCACAAAAATAGGTTAGAGTTGAAGTCTCAAATATACTTTTAAGGCCAAATCTACTGTATTAAACAGAGGAGGCTTGGAGCACATGAGTCACAATTCCATAATTTAGGTAGAACATTTTTAGCTATAGTAACTTGTAACATTAGCTTAATTGTAATTAAAACTCATGCAGAGAAAAGTGTGGGAAAGAGGTTCAGGCGGAAGCAAATGGGAGACAATTTGATAATTTTTCATAATAAAACGGTCTACAGACTCTGATAGTAAATTAAATAAAAATTTAATTCAAAATATATATGTATTTTTTATTCAGTCTGTAAGATCTGGTACCAAATTGTCTATATTTAAACACTCTTTTGTTTACTACATAATTCCATATGTGTTTTGTCATAGTTTGGATGTTTTCAGTATTAATATCTTTTTTGTCTTTCGGCTGTCATCATCTGCCTCAATCTAACCCTATTCTCTGTATCCTCTTCTCTCACCCAACTAACTTCATGTTCCCTCTCACTTCATCTATACATCTCCTCTTTGGTCTTCTTCTAGACCTCCTGGGCTGCTGTTCCAACCTCAACATCCTTCTACAATACATTCAAAATCTCCCCTCTGAACATGTCCAAACCACCTCAATCTGGCCTCTCTGACTTTATCTCCAAAACATCTAACATGTGCTGTCCCTGTGCTGGACTCATTCTTGATCTTATCCATCCGTGTCACTCCCAAAGAGAACCTCAACATCTTCATCTCTGCGACCTCCAACTCTGCCTCCTGTCTTATTTCTTTAGTCCCACTGTCTCTAAGCCGTAGAGCATCGCTGGCCTCACTACTGTCTTGTACACCTTTCCTTTCATTATCACCGATGCTCTTTTATCACATGACACTTTTCTCCACCCGTTCCAACCTGCCTGTACACAACTCTTCACCTCCTTTCCACACTCTCCATTGTGCTGAATCTTTGTCCCTGTCCTTAAAGTCCTGCACCTTCTTTACCTCTGCTTTACCCCGTAGCTTCAACGGTCCACTTGAGTCCTTCTCATTCACACACAGTCTTGGTATGGCTAACCTTTATTCCTCCGCTTTCCAGAGCGATCCTCCACCTCTAGATTTTCCTCCACCTGTTCCCTGCTCTCATTAATAAGCACAGTGTCATCTGCAAACATCATAGGCCATGGAGAATCCTGTCAAACCTCATCTGTCATCCTGTCCATCACCAGAGCAAACAAAAAGGGGCTCAGGGCCGATCCTTGATGCAGACCCACCTCCACCTTGAACTCTTCTGTCACATTTACATGATGTAAAAGAGTTCAAGGTGGTGGTGGGTCTGCTTCAAGGATCGGCCCTGAGCCCCTTTTTGTTTGCTCTGGTGATGGACAGGATGGTCATCACTCTCATACATGTTCTGCACCACTCTAACATACTTCTCTGCCACTCCAGACTTCCTCATACAATACCACAGATCCTCTCTCGGCACCCTGTCATACGCTTTCTCTAAATCTTCAAAGACACAATGCAACCCCCTATTACCTTCTCCGTACAGTACTTCTCCATTAGCATCCTCAAAGCAAATACTGCATCTGTTGTACTCTTTCTAGGCATGAAACCATATTGTTGCTCACAAATGCTCACCTCAGCATCTGCCAAATGCTCACCCTGCCACTACTCTTTCTCAAAGCTTCATTGTATGGCTCATCAGCTTTATTCCTCTGTAGTGCCACAGCTCTGCATATCTCCCTTGCTCTTAAGGATCGGCACCAATACACTTCTCCTCCATTCCTCTGGGATCCTCTCACTCTACAAGATCTTGTTAAACAGACTAGTCAGAAACTCTACCGCCACCTCTTCTAAGCACCTCCATACCTCCACATTTATGTCATCAGGAACAACTGCTCTTCCACTCTTCATCCTCTTCAATGCCGTCCTCACCTCACGCTTTCTCACGCTGATTTCTGCTACTTTTTTGCTCCACAACAGTCACCTCTTCTACTCTTCGTTCTCTTTCATTTTGCTCATTCTTCAAGTCTTCAAAGTACTCCTTCCATCTTCTCATCACCCTCCCGGCACCTGTCAGTACATTTCCATCCCTATCTTTAATCACTCTAACCTGCTGCACATATTTTCCATCTCTATATCTTTACCTCGTCAACCTGTACAGATCCACCTCTCCTTTTTTACTGTTCAAACTTAGCAATCCTTATATGATCTTTGTTGACCTTTGCCACCTCTACCTTCACCTTACGCTGCATCTCCCTGTACTCCTGTCTACTCTCTTCAGTCCTCTCAGTGTCCCACTTCCTCTTAGCTTACCTCTTTCTCTGTATACACTCCTGGACTTCCTCATTCCCCCACCAAGTCTCCTTGTCCACTTTTCCCTTTCCTGCTGATGCAGTCTTCAGTATTAATGTACAAAAATTAAGTACCAGAAAAACCAATGAAGGAGAAGCTGTGTCCAAATTTTTAACTGGTGATATAAAGACACACCACTCAAAAGTCTGTACCCAAGTTAGATTTTATTGTCTCTGTTTTAGAACAATACTGAAGTTTTATTAGACTGTGAAATAACACATATGGTGTTAGGTAATTAAGCACCAACAAAAACAACTCCACTGTTATTTTAAGATGTATGTTAAGTGAAATTGCATTTTGCTAAAAAGCATTAATATGTATGGAAACGTTTGGAACGACCTTTATATTCCCACTTGTCAGCATAACTAACTGTCACTTAGTTGATGCAGATGCAAGTGCAGGTTATTAATTAACAAAAATACAAATAAAACAGAGAAACTAGGGAGAAAAATAATTCATAGTAACAAAAAAGCCGAAGGGCAGAGAGATCCAAAACACATAATAGGCAAACCACAGCAGAGGTAATACACAAGAACAAGCTGGCGAAAAAAACGAAAACAAAACGGAACTTAATTATAGATGCTATGTATGGAAACAAAGTACAGTATAGGCAGTATAGTTGGGAGAAAAGTCACGTCTTCCTCTCAAGAGGTTAATCTAAAGATTTCACCTTTATACTCATAGAAATATAAAAACTTAAAGTTGAATTCATACTAGATGAAAGGAAATTTTCTTTCTATATTTATTTTCACTGCACTGTGCTGAAAACATTCTGAACCATGACTTTAAAATCGAGTTTCATACTGAACCGTGTCTTTGGGTAATCTATATTGCTTTTTAGAAATTTACATCAATTATTGATCAGGAAGCTGTCACATGTAGTTAAACCAAGCAGAACAGTTGAGACATCTCTTAACCCTCCGGTCAGCTCCAAACAGTTGGTACAGTGCCAGATTCATGGAGTTTCAAATGCGCTTGTAAGCTAACATCAGATAGAATGTCTCAGTAGAGCATGACTGCTCCATTTCCCAACCCTGACTTATCCTATATATAGCCAATTTGGAGCTAGCCTCACCCATATGGAGATGGCTCTGGCCTGTAGAGATACTGTACATACTTGGGATTTTTTCAATACGTAATCCATTTTTGCTCTTTCAATAAAATGACCTAGTCATTGCAAAGAATATTTGCTGTGGTCAATGGCTCCCAATTTGTGAGCTATTCATAAGATGAGGGAAGAAAAACAGATGCATGGATATACATTTTTGCCTTATATTTAATAATGATGACATACGAAAACAGCATTTCTAAGGACTTTATTAGATCCACGTTGCCTTGCTTTAGACCAAAAGCAGTATCCTTGTCTTTCATTGAGGAAAAAAAAAAAGAAATGTTGTGTATAATGCACCATATTTGTGCACTTTTCTGAAATTGATATTAGCTATAATATCACTTACAGTTCGGTAATGCTATAATAAATCTCTTGTATAAGCCAACATTGCATTAGAGTCATATGGCCACATTTCAGTCATTTCAATAGAATTTGAAAAAAAAAAAAAAGGAAGAAAATATGTTAATGAAGCATAAAATCAGCTTGACAGTAAAGTGAACCGCGTATGCAACCTTCTCACAGTGCCTCTCATAAACAAAAACCATTTAAATATCAATGCCTGTTGCACACTAAAGCATATTTACTATCATACAGGAAGGTTAATAGAGAAATACCAATGTGTCTAGTAAGGGAGATATGAAATAAGGAAACAATGAAAGTAGAACGAGGAAAAACTCCACTCTCAACAAATCACAATGTACTGTGGCTTCTCTCAGTCTCTAGATCTAGACTACTCTGATTAGACTACATCAATTTGTATTTAAGCACTGTTGCTGTAATCATAGACTCGTCTCAGGACTCCTGAACATGTTCAAACAGAGCATCCTTTTAACATATATTGTACTAGTTTAGTTTATTCAGTGTGCAGTAATAAAAGTATATTGACTTCTAATCCCTCTATCTGTTATCATCCAGAAGAGGCTGGGTGGGTGGTTTATTCCTCGAACACCTGAGTGGCGCAGTGGTAAAGTGCTTCATCCGACGATCACTAGTTCGATTCCCAGGTGATGCTGTAGCCTCCCGCAGCCAGGGACCTAGAGAGAGCTAATTGACTGAGATATCTGTCCTCTGAGTGTGTTACGCCGCCCCCAACGGTGCATGAGCAAGCAGCGCGAAAAGATGCGGTTGGCTGGTGTCACATGGTTCAGAGGAAACACGTGATAGTCTTCAGCCCTCGCTTAAAGGGTAGTAGTAGCTTTAATGTGGGAGTCCCCCGGTGACTGGTGGGAGTTGGATACGACTAAATTAGGGAGAAAATTCAAAAGAAAAAAACATTTTTATTCTCTTCATTATCATCTGCATTGTTCAGTAGTGATGTAGCCCTGGAATAAAATCAAATACTGTGCCGTTCTGCAAACCTCTACTTTACTGTTGTTAAGCTTCTCAAATATAGGGCTTTAGTGCATTTTAATCCAAATGCAAAAGTTCAGCATATAAAATAACCTTAAATCCTTAAAACAAATTGAAAAACAATTCATTATGGACCTTCCTTAATTTAGAAAGGGCATTCAAATCAAACTGGGAGGAGCACTGGTGGCTCAGTGGTAGGTGCTTCGCCTGCCATGCGGATGGCCCGGGTTCAGTTCCCAGCCAGTGCCCAAACCCCTGCCACTGGATGCAGTGCCGGTTCCAAGCCCGGATAAGGCGTATGGGAGGGTTGTGTCAGGATGGTCATTCGTCATGAAGCCTGTGTGGACCGGATGTTCTGCTGTGGCGACCCCTTACTGGGAGCAGCTGATAGACTAACAACAACAATTCAAGTAAGACTGTTAAGAAATTTCTCATAAATTAAGGCGTAAAACCGATTTACAGAAGACTTTACAGAAAACAGTACAGTCATAAGACTCTGTAAACATTTAAATAATGCAGTTGTTTTAAAGAAGGCCGTATATTTATGAATGACAATCCAATGGTCAACTTGACGCCAGTTTGTAGAAGAGATGCATCTGTCGGTGGTAACTGTACAGACAATCATTCATAAACACCATTTGCACATTACAGGATCTCGGCTGGAAGTTATTGCCACATCGCCGTACAGTCCTGACCTCGCTCCAAAACATTTCCACATGTTCAGGGCATTGAAGGAATTCCTGGGAGGCCGGCATTTCAGACATGAAGCAGGCAGTCCGATCATGGCTCCAGTATACTTTTTATTCTGACAGCATCCAAGCACTAGTGAAACACTGGGGTTAGTGGAGTAGGGAAGTAAAAGCAGTTTTTACACTTGAATGCTCCTTGTATTTACAGTATGTGGAGTTCTTTATAAACCATCAAGTGTGTCTAAGATGGAATCTGATGATCAGGTTTTTCTATTTATGAAGATTACTCTAAGGACAATAAAATGTTTTATTTGACTTTTATCATGTTAAAAAAATGAATAGTAGCGAATATCAGTCAGTCTGCTGATCACTATTCAAATCCTACCTCATAAAGTGAGTGTCACACATTGATCATCATGTTTAAATGTGACATGTACAGTAGAAATAAACATATATGTAATCAATTTCATTTGTATTCAGAAACCTGCTGTCAAGATACCCACAATGCAAATCGGAATCCATTTTTTTATTATTGTAAATTCAGAGGATATAACTCCTGTAACTCTACTTAAAGCATATTTCAGTTCAGGAAAGTTTTCAGAATTATATATCACAAGAAACGTCAAAATTTCCCAACGTGAAAGCTTTTCCCAGTCTGCAGCATACATCACTGCTCTATATGTTTTGATGTATAATATAGTGGAACACAAGCCCGTTGAATATGAAAAACCTTCCATTTTCAAATGGTTTTCACAGCGTCATGCTCCGTTTGCGTTTGCTACTGTAAGGTCTTGGAGAAGTCAGTGTAGATGAAATGATGCTTGTGTAGGAAGCGCTCAGGGGAAATGAGCTGTCCTGATCAGGCTTGAAACTAATGGGACTTGAGGATTTTGTTTATGAAATCACCGCAGTGCATTATCAGCTAGGGGACACGCGGGTTATAGCGGGGAACTTTTCACAGTCAACCGGAGGAGACGGAGCTTCGCGTAATTCTTTCTTTCTCCTTGATCCTACTGTCTCATCTCCTGTCTCTGTGTTGTTCTTTCTTTTGAGTTAGATATATTAACTCAAATATATTATCTCACGTCTTCCGTCCTTCACCTGTGCTTCAATTTCTGTTAGTGTTTTTGCCCTTGTTGTCTATTTTACACTCTCAAAAAATATATTTTTTTTTTTCCATAAAAAGCAGACAGAGCATCACCGTAACACATCTCTCTGTCGTTGAAAGAAGATATTTTAATTCATGGTGGCTACAGCATGAAAATGATCTTGGGGCAAAAGATTACTCTGGCTATCGAGTGTGACACTGGAGCAATCCCAACATGCGTCTTATTTCCCCATGCGCATCACCCTTCTACAGCAGACCAAACTCATTCCTGATGAGGTTGAGAACTCGGACTAATCCAGTCAGCGCCATGTGTTCATCCCCCCCCCCAAAAAAAAGAAGCCAAACAATTGCGTTTGCTATGGATGTCGTGTCGTGATACGTGTGTTATTTTTCTAT
The DNA here is from genome assembly GCA_011419295.1 of Clarias macrocephalus. Classification (NCBI taxonomy): domain Eukaryota; kingdom Metazoa; phylum Chordata; class Actinopteri; order Siluriformes; family Clariidae; genus Clarias; species Clarias macrocephalus. The sequence goes on from JAAGKR010000143.1 coordinate 48,006, forward strand.
TTTCAGATGCACTAGTTACAGTATTTCTCAAGCCAGGATTAACAAGACAGTCGGCAAAAGTGCACTCCAAACGTTTCTGACAAGTGTTTTTCAGAATCAGTTGTTTCTTCAGTTCTGTGAGTTAAATAACAGACCACAGGGGATGTATGGTGGATATTAGATTGACACAGCTAAACACTCTGCCAGATTCCAATCAGAGCTCTCCTTCAATCAGTCCTTGCCAAGGTGATCCTCAAGTGTGGAGACAGAAAGCTCAGAGCTCTCAATCAAGCATCGACAACTGTTGAAACCCCAATATATTTTTCCAGCATCAACACACCAAAGCACATTGATATTCCTGGCGACGAGAAGCCGCACAACAAAAATAATTTTCCAATAATTTCTCGTTGTAAATCGTCCCTTAAATAACACCCACCGACATAATAACCGGCCACAAACTTAATAAACCAATGTATTCATTATTTCTTTCATAGGCATTTATTACATTTGCAGGATTATTATTATTATTATTATAATAAAATTTTCAGATTTGTATTACATTTGTGGTTTATTTATTTGTGGTCTGTTATTTTGAAAAGCATTCAAGCTTAAACCGTGACTCGAGTTCAAATATCTCATGAATGAAGACGTAAAACCTTTTGACATTTACAGAACACTACAAGCACAGTATGGTGATGAGACTCTTAGCCGCAGTAAAACATTCGAATGGTGCAAACGTTTTGAAGAGGGCCATATGTCCGTGAATGGTAATCCCGGCCGAGGTGGCTCTGAGCCCACTGCAGTTGTTCTCATTAAAAACAATTGATGGATAACTTGTCACCAGCTTGCGGAAGAGATGCATTTGTCTGTGGGAATCATTCACAAACACCACTTGAACATTACAGGAATTTGGCTGGCATCCCCCTGTACGGTCCTGACTTCTATCCATGGGTTTGGGTTCCAGAGAGGCCAGGACTTCAGACATAAAGCAGGCATAAAAATGTCTACCTTGATGGTATTCAAGCACTAATGACATGCTGGTATGAGTGCATTAGTGTAGCAGGGGATTGTATAGAGAAATAAAAGGAGTTTTTACTTTTATAACAGTGTTCTGCTATTCTGCACGATCAAAAGTCCCAGTTTGTTTCACTTGAACACCCCGCATACATGGGTGTAACAGGCCTGACCGCTAGAATAAATTAACAGATAGATAGATAGATAAGTCAGAGGTACTCATTTATTAATAATTTCTCGATAACCCCAAAATTAATTTACTACCAGGTCTATTGAAGTATTTTATTATCATACTATATTCTGTTGTAATTTTGCGCATTCATTCAAAAATTCATTTGCACAATGCATTAAAAAAAAAATACAACAAGAAAAAAAAATCACGTGACAGAAAAGCAACATGAATACAGTTTCTCTTAATTTTTAAAAATGCAATTAAACAATTTCTGATTGTTGCTGATGTTACACTCTTTGAACATTTTTTAGATTTTGTAATGATACAACCTGGAACTACAGTAAAATGCAAGCTTGAGGTTATATGTCAAAATATTGCCATAACATTTCAAGGGAGCATGGCTTGCAGTCACTATATCAACCATCAGAAAGGGAAAGGAAATTTATCAAAGCTATGTCAAGGGTGTCAAAATAACAATATGCTTTTGAAATGCATGCGCGGGTTGAAAGGTTAAAGCAAACTTTACATTGCACAATTCATATGTATTCATATATACAGCATGAAAAACAAAAATACAGTCTGCAGTGCTTTATTTTTTTTTTTTTAAATCATGGCACTCGTTTAAAATTATATTGAGACATTTAGAGTTTATGAAAAAGCTGATCTGTCTGTCTTTTGTCCCACAAATAGACGATCACCAACCAAAACCAAATTGCTCTGCAGAGAGTCATCAATGTGACATTTCGCCAAATAACAACCTGCTAAGTTGTCCCCTAATTTTCAAACCCGCACCAATAACTCAGATGAGTCACCTTCAGAGAAAAGTCTTCTGACAAAAAAAGTAAAAAAAAAAAAAAAAGACTGACAGATAAAAGTCCAGTATTTACTGAACATTTTGTTTTTTTTAGACGTTAATTAGTCACACTCAAGTATTCACGTTAATACAGGCTCCGGGCTTCATTTTAAATCATCTGGCGTTTTGCATAGGCAAAATGTCACAGCTGCTGCTTATTACCATCACTCCAAGTGCATTAGATGTGAATGTGTAGGTTTGGAGAGAAAATGTTATTTACTGCAAACATCTAATGATGCTGGAGCATTTCAAAAGGTTTGTTTATGTGTTTTATATATCTGCACTTTTTTTTTTCTTCACTCACGATGACATTGATCATGTGGATGTCTTTTGTGTCTTGTCTATTTTGAGCTGTTTACTGTATTATTACGGATTATTACAGCTCCGAGTTGTCTGAGATGCGAAAATCTGAATGAATCCTTAATCAGAAGACAGCGCCCTCGCCCCCTCGCCTATATATATATATATATAGGGAAGTAAAAAATGCAGATACGTTTACAGGGCATACCATACTGTACCGTATATACATATACAGTACTGTGCAAGATTTTTGTGCCACCCATTATTTCTTTATATTTTGCATCCAAAGAGCCAGACCTTCTTGCGTTTTTAATGTAGTCTTGAGGAACAGTTCTCCAGGCTTCCTGAAGGGCTGATTTTCTTTACACTCATTTTCAGCAAGTTTTTCGCTCTCATTTTCAGTCTCCAGTCCCTGTACCTGACCAGTTTCAGAGGAATACTGTATATTTTGTTTATTAATCCACACAGTGACCTATGAATCATTCAAGCGTAAAATAAATAAATAAATAAATAAATAAAACATCTAACCTAAGGCGTAAACCAGTGAGAAACAGGTGTAGATGATGACAGATGATCAGTATACTGGTGATGCTGAATACAGAGTGGTTGGAACAGACAAGAAGGGTCGGCGCTGTTGTTGTTACATAAACAACCAGTTTTTAAATTGTATCTTTAGGCACTTTGCAGCCAGTAAAAAAAAAAATCCCAAATTGAATCTACATAATTTAAAATGAAGAAATGAGGGGTGGGTCAAGACTATATATACAGTATATAATATATTTTATAGAATAGGATCTGTAATCAGTCCATCAACTCTAAACAACTATCAACTCCTGTCTTTTCTTTGTGACGGTCCCGCTGGCATTTGAAGCACCCGGCTAACCATTTATCTTCCATTGTTCACTTTGACTACATGAGTCAGAATAAGACAGGCTTCTTCACTCAAAAAAAAAAAAAAAAGAAGAAGAAGAAGAAGATTTGCCTCCTTCTTTTGTCCCCCCTGCTTGTCCATATTCCCATCGCCTTGTCTTTCTCCCTCATACTTCTAGTTCCAGCATTTCCTACCACGCGGCTCTCTCTTTTTTTTTTTAATTAGCCCAGCATCTGAAGAAGCCGGCTTTAGGTTCTTAATCTCTCCGTCTTTTTATAAAATCTGTATCATCTGTGATAAGTCTTTCTTTGCCCAGACCTCTTCTCTTTATCTCTTCTTGATAGCTTATAGTTGCTTAGCAGGCTTCGTACAGCTTCACTCATTACTCTAAAGCTCATCGTTCCTCTGTTTACTCCTTCACTCATTGAAATCCGCCTTGACGAATAAAAGCTAATAATAATAATGCTATGTCAAGGCTGACCAGGTGCATATTTTCAGGGTGTAGGTTTCCAGCTTGGAGCATCATTCCTTGTACGCGTGTGTTCCTGCCTCTATTCTAGAAATTCAGGAAGATGAAAACATGTCGACTGGTTAAGCTAGTGAAAAAACACAAACAATAAAGGAAAAAAAGTTCTTTTTTTTTAATAATAGAAAGTGCTTCTTGCCTTAAAAAAATTCTTGATTGATCTTAAAGCACTTTTGAAATGGCTAAAGAAATTAAAGTGCGTCTATTCGAATCCTCTTCCGAGAATCAGTGAACAGCATGATGTCCACGGTCTATTCACTACACAAATGGGAGTTGAATTAATTGAAATCCAGGAAGTAAAAGTGATCATTTTAACACACTGCTTTTTAACTAGCAGGCAATATAAACGATATGGCATTTGGGAAGCCAGTGGTTGTTGGAGAACTGCTTGATTTATAGGCGTACATGACTCTGTAAAGAAATGGCACAGGTGGATCGAGACATTATACATTATGCTATATACTGTACTGTATATTAGTGGAAACACAAAGGGCACCAGTGCTTGAGTCTGTGCTCTCTAGCACACGGTGTCAGCACTTGTGTCTTTCTCTTTTGAGCAAATGCCATAACATATGATTTATGGTCATTTTTATCCACATCAAATCATTCAACAAGCCCGTGTGTCCTGTAGATAGAACACTGTCATCCTTGAAAAGACTTCTCCCATCTGAACAGAAATTTTTCATCATAGAGTAAAGGTGATCAGTCATGGGAAGTGTATTGATTTGAATCTTTCCTCTACAAGGAGAAGTGGTGCCAGACCAATCCAGTAAAATGAATGGCCCACATCATAACGGCTTTAATTTGTCACCTGATTGTATTTCTGTTTGAAACTAAAATACGAAATGAAGAACCGCGTTGATGATTTCCTGTTATTTATTTATTTAAGAGCCAAGTTAAAAAGCCGGCGGCACGGTTGGTCGGCACTGTCTCCTTGCACCTTCGATTCCTGGCCGGGTTCGATTCCCGCCTCTGTGTGCATGAAGTTTGTATGTTGTCTGTGTGCTTGGTGGGTTTCCTCCGGGTTCTCCAGTTTCCTCCAATATTTCAAAGACATGCAGATTAGGCTAATTGGTGTCCCCAAATTGCCCGTAGTATGTGAATGAGTGTGTGTATGTGTGTGCCTTGCAATGGATTGGTGCCCTGTCCAGGATGTACCCCCACCTCGTGCACTGGGTCCTTCGGGATAGGAACCAGGCCTTCTGCGACCCTGTATACAGGAGTAAGCGGTATAGACGATGAGATGAGTTAAAAAACTGATGTATATTACAATAGATTTCCAGAAAGCGTTGCATATGCAAGCAGCTCCCTGTAGAAAGCTCAACATTGTGCTAGCACTCCGACTTATCTTCATACTTGTTAACATAACTTATTCACAATTCTTTCCTTTTTCAATGTGGTTAACAACCTGTACTGACATTTGATGGACGACTTGCAGCAATTGCAGTTTGTTGACAAACTACTGTTTGCTAATCGGAAATGAATCAAAAGGCGAATGGAGAAGCGTCGCAAGCACAGAGCTGCCCCCAAATGCAGAACAGCATAAAAATAAGCCTGTGAGCAGTCTGGAATTAAATAAACTTGTATCTCTAAAAATATAACACTAACATCATGTTTTAGAGCACAAGCACCTCATAGACCTGGCTTGTAACACCAACTCCCACGTTCACTCAGGCTGAATATTCTCCACAAGGGGATCAAATCCAAGGACTTTCATAATAGGTCTTGTCTACGCTTCAATTTATAATGGAAAATATTTCTGATATAAAAAAAAAAAAAAAAAAAAAGCCTACGCAGTGTCACTTTGTCATTAGGGCAAATTGGTTAGCTCAACATAGCGGGGGTGGAGAGTAATAGGCTTTCTAAAAATGACAAATTATTCTGTTGATCATCTATCTAAACAGCTGCTAAAAAGCACCCTGCCAGCATACTAATTTGATTTAACAATCTGGTCATTACCCTAAAATGGCAATGTCAAAGCTTCAAGCAATATCAATACCAGGTAAACATATAGGTCTTGTCGCAAATCACGCGATGTCTCGTCTACTAATTACATTTGTGTAAGCTTGTCTTCCTTCTTGTTTGTTTCAGCGTACAGCACACTAATGGGTTGGAGCAACTTTAATCCATGTGTATGAAAAAATAAAAAATAAAAAATCGGCCGCAAATCTATAACTATAACTCTATTTGTTACTCGAATCTTACCAAACCTCATATGACATCACAAATACTAAAAATATGAGCTAGAAAGTAATGCGGTTTTAAAGAAAATCTAAACAATATAAATCAGAATGAAATACAATTTCAAACTCATATATTCTGAGGTTTCCCTTGTGGAAAATCATTCTTATTCACTTGTTCTAAAGTGTCAAAGTAAGTTGCATCCAAAAGCCGCATATTGTCCCAGTGCTATGAATGTATACTTGTGCTGTGAATTTAAATCTGTTAAATAGGGAGGGTCACCCCCCATTCAGACTACCCCATTAAAATCTCGACCGTCACCCCAGAAAGAGACTTTAATCTCTCCCTGAAGCACCATATAGATTTCTTATATCTATGATGAATCTACTCAGCTCTCATGGAACCTCCTTCTTACTGATATTAAAATATTCCCAACAAATGTCAATACAGTAGGTCTAGTGGAATTTAAATGCCCTCTGACACTTGGCCACACCCAGTCAGTGAACCATAGCGTGCTGAAATGATTAGGACCAAACACTCTACATTATATCACAAGTGCATTGGTGGCTCAGTGGTACAGTAGAGGTTTCTCACCCCGGGTCCAATTCACAACCAGCGTCCGAACCCTAGCCACTGGATACAGTGCCAGTCCCAAGCCCGAATAAAATGGAAGGGGTGAGTGAGTGAGGGTATGCGGCGTAAAACAAATCGAATGCAAATCGAATGGTCCGTTGTGGCAACAAGCCTACGAAATATAACACTATCCAGTGACACAACCTAGCTTCCAGTCATGTATGACATGTCTTTGTCATACAACATAAAAATATACGCCGAAAAGAAAACCAGCCAGCAGGTCTATGATTATAATTGTCATCACTGTTGTGACTTGTAATTTAAAAGTAAATTAGAAGTCAAAGAAAATAAGATTAACCTTCTGATGTGGCATCAGGGACCAAACACTACACATAGTGTAGTTCATTAGGAAAAGCTAGAGCAAGAGATATTACGAGAGTGAATGAATGAGTGAAAAATTATCCGCATTCTGTATATATTAAAACTTCTGTTGGCTCTTTTCAGTTCTTATCTGTTGCTTTCCGTTCAAGGCTACTGTCTTCCAAGTCACTGCTGTAAATGTGTGTACATCAGTTCAATTGTAACCGCGTGCGAGCCAAAATGGGAGCCTCACTAATGATTTGCAAGAAGGTAGAACAACTTGGAGTGATTCGTTTTTTTGTGGTCTGAGGGTGTACAGGTTGCTGAAACAACTCAAGGAAGAGCATAAAAATTGGACCAATACCCTTAGGAAGGGTCTTAAAGAGAATCATTACTGGTGATGAGGCATGGATTCACACTACACTACGGTCGGAAACATCGTCAATCACCAATCAAGTAAAAGTTCAAAAGTCAGCCATCAGCTGGAAAATTGATGCTTACAATTTTCTGAGATTCTTAAGGACCAGTATTGGAACATTATCAGAAAAAAAAAAAGGTTCAACGAGCAACAGTGCTTGTTACAATAAGATGCTAATTGAAGAGCTGAAGCCTAAACTTTGGATTAAACACAGTGGACTGATATCCAAGGGCATTGTGATGTTGCATGCCAACGCAGGTCTACACACTTCTGTCCACACTGTCCACACTCTGCAAAACCTTTATGATCCTCCCTGTAATTCGGGCATTCAACTATTTAGTCCCCTGAAAGCAGGCCTACGAGGATGAAGATTCACTTCTGATGAAGAAGTGAAAACAGTGGTGCAAGACATTTTTTAATGAGGAAAGACGAAACCTTGTTAAAAAAGTGTATTAAAAATCACGGAGATTATGTCGAAAAATTATGTTTTTAGGTTATTTATTTATTTATTTATTCATTATTATTTTAAGTGAATTAAATTAAATACTACAGCCAGAGAGGGGGTAATTTTTTGACTCACCCTTATATATACAGATATAACCAAGTAAGAATATATCATTTGGAACAAACAGATACAAGTACAGATACAAATATAAGGGCGTCTATTCATGCGTTGATTTTGTAATCTCTGGGGATGCAACTAAAAAAAAATCCTGTAAATGGGAGGTTTTTATATTCATTAAGCTTAATTGACAAAGACCACATTCGTTACCATGACCTTTGTAGTTGTCCTAAATAACTGCCTGGTCAAGCATCACTGTGCTATAAATTAGGGTACAATATTATCTTTTGGGAAGCTGAACTAACATAATTCTTTTGAAACTATTGCAGGCAGGTACAAACAGTGTACACGCACATCTCCAGTTGGAATCGATTATGAACCATGCTGATGTTGGTTTCCGGTTTGATAAATCGTGTTTCAATTCAGATGAATGCGATACTACAGATATTTGGAGAAATAACCAGATACAGATAGTGACATTGTAAGGCATACCTAAGATCATCTGATACACATTCCACCATTTTAATGGGTTGATCTGTGTAGATTGTACAAAGTGATGAATACCCCAGGATACCATATGACCCCATTGCCTGCCAAAACCTATATGGAAGTAATTAGTAGTTGTCAGCTGTTACTGTTTTATCAAGATTAACTGTTAATTTGAGTTCATGCATATGCATCAAAGAAAAAGTCCCTAACATCATACCAAGAAAAAAGTCAGATAGTAAACAAAAACATATTGTTTAATCTTAAAATGTTATGTTCGATTTTATTTGCACTAGTGGTGATTGCAGCATGCAGCACATTTCAATACTTTTATTTTCTTGGTTCAGGCTTGCTTTTCCTTTTTTTCATAGATATATTATACAGTTATATAATTGGCAAGAGAAATGGCTACACAATGCAGCTGTCGTTTACTAGCTCAGCGTTTGGCAGAAAAGAATATAGTAATGTGAGCAGAATGGTATCAAAAACAATTGATTCTATGTTTTATTAACCTGCTGTGACTGAATCCCTGCTGTGCAGAAACATCTAGCCAGCATCACTACTCGTTTAGTGACTCAGAAAAAGTGATGGACCCAGTTTCAGTCTGACAGTATTAAAAAAATGTTTCTTGTGCACAGTATTTATTATGTGCAGAATGTGTAGTTGTAAAAAAAAATAGACAACATATTGTAAATTGGTGGTTACTGATGACTTGCAGGAAGGTGGATGCAATGCGGGCAAGTGCCTTGCAATAAGTATAACAGTCACAAAGTTTGTGACAAATTGGAATAGTTTTGAAACAAGGTGGCAGGTTTGTTAAGACTGAAACAGTTTGAATTTTTTTTTTTTTTTTCCATGGTTGAACATTTTTCGGTTGGTTTCTGGTCTTTTGTGTGTTTCTTGAAATGCTATTGGGTTGAAGTTTCATGGAGAACTGTGCAACCCTGCACACTAAGTAAAACCCTGGCCAGAGAGTTAATGTTTAATTAACCATGTTTAATAGTTGCATTATAATGCATTATAAAGAGCGCCATACCATGTTTTATTGTTTTGTATCACATTTGTATTTGGAACATGCACTGAAAAAAAAAATGCATTTTAACAAGTGAAATATTATTGAATCTAGCCACATCTGTCTATAATTTCTCAATATAACGTTACAACAAACCAAATATTAAGCTTAAATTAAAAAAAAGCCCAGTGAAAAATGTCTTGTTGTATTAGCAGATCATTTTGCTAGTTTCTAGGAATTAATTTCTTGAAAGAAGCCCAATTTTCTGCAAACAGAACAAGACATTTTTCACATAATTTTGATTAAACTTAGATTAACAATCCTATAATTGGGTGGTTGTAAACTCATTTTTAGGAAATTATAAACCGTTTTGGCTAGATTCAAGAATATTTCACTTGCTGTCATTTTTTGCAGCGTTTTAGCCGTATTGCAGAATGCCATATGCAAACCTCTCACACAGTGTGTCCTAGCGCAGTGTAAATGCTGCGGCCCATTGAAAACCTAATATACTAGGACCGCTAACCCAACAAAGCCAATATTTTTCAGACGTCACACAAATTTTGAAGGGCCCCTTGTCATTTAGGGCCCCTTTGGAATCGTCCTTACACACCCCCCCCCCCCCCTCACCCCTTTACAGACCCCTGTCTGCACCGGTCCTTTTTCATGGTAATTAACAGTCCATTGCCTGATGTAACTGGGGTCTAGAAAAAGTGCAGTTCAAAGGCAGTTGATGATCACGTCTGAGCTGCGGGTCCTCATTAGCATCGGCTTGTCCCTTAGTTAGCACCATGAGCTCTTTGTGTTTTGGACAGTTGGATGGCTGTGATCTATAAGAGGGAGTCTTTAGTTCTGCTAATCAAATGAATCAAAAGGAGGCTGTGCGAGTGAGTGAAAGGGACCGCAGGTAAGTGGTGGTTCTGTCTAGCCATAGGAGGAGTCTGAGATTTTAACGTAGACATGTCCTTTGCGTTTTAATTCAGGCTTTGTCACTGTCCTTCATCAGTAATATATAGACAGCGTCGCCTTCTCTTTCCCTTTTTTTTCTCACTTTTCCTATCATTTAATTACCCTCGCTGCATTGAGAGAGTGTTGAGTGATTATGATGCATGTAGCTGTCACATGAGCCTTTCTACGGGTCCAGCAAGCCAATTAGCTGCTGCTGATAATTAGTGTCCCGGCTGGATGCATGCATCAGGTCCTGTGAATGAGGACAAGCTGTGCATTGGCACCCTATTGCACCTTCTGCTTTAGGGGATAGACAGATCACAGCATGCATTGTTCTATTCCTTCACATTTCCCCTTAGTGTGCCACCAGCTCTAGTGATCAGTGGCGGGTTAAAGCAATGCTTAGCAAGGCCTGGAAGTGGCTTTAACCAGGCGGTGAACTCAAAACTGGTTAATGAACACATCACTGTACATGATTTTCCTGCACCCTACGGTCTCGGGGCCAACACTGTATGGTTGACAAATCCCTTCGGTTCTATGGAGTCTATAGCAGAGCAGCAGCTCATGTCACTACGAGGTTGATACGTTTAAACTGGAACACGTTTTCTGCAGATCACAGTTATTAGTTATTAGATTATATGTTATATGATTATATTATATACATTTTTAATTGGTTTGAGTGTATATAATATTTTAAATACTTTTTGCATGGAAAAAAAAGCTACAATGCTTCAAAATGGCTTTGTTTTTCAACTCTTGAGTTGGAAGGAGACTCAATCAGATCGAAATAGTCCTGCTGCAAAAGTTGGTTATTATCTGTGACATGAAGGAAAAGGAAAACAGTGCACGGCAATTTCTTTCTTCTGCATCGAATACACGCACGACATTGTCACCTACACTGTAAAGTCACAACAACTTTATCAATTCATGTTACCGAAATAGATGTTCTGCTCTCACAGATGGGTAAAACCAAAAGGGGAAAAAGATCATCGTTCCAGTGGGAGTTAGATTGTCAGAATGTGTAAGATCTGCTTACAATAGGCACACTCGGAAGCAGTGTTCATTTTCACCAGAGGTGAGCAGGTGGTTCACGGTTCACACTCCAAACACAGCACCAATTTGCTCTCCTCCCCAGTGGAGACAGAGGTGCTGGATACCACGGACTGAGACATGGCACATTTGCGTTTGCTGATGGAAAATGATCTCTCGGTTGTTTTGCACTAGAGCATGTAGACGTAATGCAGGGGAGTTGTGCTTTGGCTTGACTGGAGATAATGAAGACTATTCATTCTCAATGATGCTGTTCTGCTGATAGTCAGATGGTTAAACTTTATGGACTTTTTATTTTTGTTATTATTTGTAGAGGAATATGGCTGCCTATGATGGCTTTTTTTCTCTTTCTTTCTTTCTTTCTTTCTTTCTTTCTTTCTTTCTTTCTTTCTTTATTTATTACATATTGAACTTAAAATCTTTACTTTTGAGTTACTTCCTGATGTTGGTTATATCACATACAAAAAAAAAAAAAAAAAAAGGAAGTGACTAGACATACCATTGTGAAACCGGGGCAGTTGGATCCCCTCAGGGCATGACTCCACAATACCTCTGCTGTGTGCTGTGGTTTCCGGCACCGGGATGTCATGCGCAGATCCTTTGGAAGCTGTGCCTTGCGTGGTAGGACCTCATGGCTCAAACTTGTTTGTCCGGTGCATTCCATGGATGCCTGCTCAGTTTGAGGCCAAATCAATAATCTTGAACTCCTTGCGTGCGTGGCTGTGATGCACTGGATGGTCATCGTGACCACCACCAATGGCTTTTTTCATCAGTTTGTGCAACTTTGGCTTTTCTTCAGGAGCAGAACAGATGGGCTGACCTTATCCCCACAGGCATAAATGATCCTTGGGAGACCATGATCCTGTCAGCAGTTGATAATCAATGTTATTCAGTTTACTTCGCAGTGGTGTTAGTGTTGTTAGTGTTTGCAGGTTTGAATCTCAGTTGCTTGGCTAACTCCTTTTTAACCTGGTTACTGAATTTCACAAGACCGGGCCTCCTTTAGGCAGAGAACCACATTCTTTCAATTATTTTTTTTTTATGGATTTAATTGTACCGATAGAGGTTTAAAATTTGGGATGTCTTTTATTACAAAATAATTGGTTTGAGAGATGCTTGCTTTTTGATTTACATTTGTTCTTTTTCCTCAAAGTCTGCTGTCTTCCAGAAACAGGTGTATTTACAGTAGATGGAGATCACATCACACTGTAACTGCAAACATAATAGACTTAATTCAGCTAATTATATAACGCCTAGTGACGACCGGAGCTAATTCTTCAACCATGGGGTAAATGCTTATAAGATGCCTTTTTTGTTTCCTTATAAAATCCCCAATTTTGTGTTTTCAATACGTCAAAAGGCTAAAGGGGGTGAATAATTATGCAAGGCACGGTGCATACAGTGTCCAGCACACGTATTCATAAACAGAAAGAGTTTCACGCTCTAATGCATTAGCCTTTTGTACAATGAGCCCTTGCTGGCTGTGGGTAAGAAGTAATGAGGAATTACGCTTATTGCAGCATCTGTAGACTCGATTAAAGCGCAGATCTTTGGCTTTAATGAAACTGTTCATCAAAGGCATCCAGCTGAGCCCACCTCAGGTGTGTGTGTATGTGTGTGCATTTGCGCATTGACCATGCCAGCGAGTTTTACAGCGAGGCACAGGGTATCGCAAGGGGTCATCGATCGACGACGAACAGCTTTACAGCTTGCGAATGCTTAGGTGGACTCCTTAAAGGGCTGAGCTGCAGGCAGATGTGCTTCTCTGGCCTTCATCTCCAGGGAGCATTTAGGACGCTGCTTTACTACTCTAACGCATTTATGTAACTTTGAATTCGCCGTGTGCGGGCGCGTGGGTGTGTGTTCATGTGGTCAGGGGAAACTTTCTCACTCTACTGTTGCATTGCATAAAAGAGCAGCTGCTTTAATTTCTATGTTTGGTGCTGGTTTTATTTGTCTCGTTGTGGCTTTCTCTAGCTTTCACACTCTGTGCCATGTTCGCAGTTACATGGATTTCTTTCGGCAAGCCTTTTTTATTTAATTTTTTTTTTACCTGTTTCTGTACAAACAGCTCCACAAACTCTGTGTCTAGTTTCCTCTTGTGTGTGTGTGTGTGTGTGTGTGTGTGTGTGTGTGTGTGTGTGTGTGTGTGTGTGTGTGCGCATGTCAGTATTTTTTCCCTGTGAAGCTGATAAGGCTGATTTAGTGTCTGATGGCGAGTATGCCCTGTAGGTTCAGCGCCGACACTCTTTTTAACAGGTCACCAATAGCGTGTGTGACAGAGGAAACTCATTAATGAGCCGTGAAGCCAGGATTTCTACCGGTGGTACTGAATCAAGTAGCTGGGACCGTTCCCTCTCCCGCTAACTGTAAGAGCATTGGAGAATAACAGATGACTCCTTGTATGTGCACAAGCACACTGCGTAACACCAACCAGAGCCAAGGAGAGAAAGAGAGATGAGAGTCCAGAGCCTGGAAACTCGAATGTTGATTGAGTTAAAAGAGAGGATAGAAGGATAAAGAAAAGGAGGAGAGAACACAGAGCATCGGCGAGCTAGAGGAATGGGAGTGAGAAACCTTGCAGTTGCATTATTAATGCCCATTGCTGTGGTGAAAATAGAAGACTGCAGGGGCAGGATGGCTACGCTTGTCAGGCGCAAGGGCATAATTGGGTGAACATCTCATGAGACACTAATCAAAATGACAAGAACAGCCCATGGGCTCATCGGCAAAGATAAGAGACATGTTATTGTGTGCTGTACTTATAATGACATCCATGTTAAAGCTCAATCTTGGTCTCCCAGTCGATTTATAGTGTTGTTTCTCAATTATAATCTCCAAGACCTTTTTTATTTATTTATTATTTTTTTTCTGGTATTGAAAAGCAGCAAACCGTCTAGACATCTACTGTAAATTACTCTCTGATGGATTTAAATCTACTGCAGCTGTGATTTTGGGGTTCCCATTGTACTTTTTGGGCTAATCTAATATACTGTACACTCGCCAGCCACTTTATTAGGTACACCTTGCTAGTCCTGGCTAGTACCGTACTAGTACCCTGTTTTCTCTTTATAACTGCCTTAATTCAACAATGTGCTGGAAACATTCCTAAGATATTTTGGTTCATATCGCATATCCATAGCATTACAGAGGAGCCGCACATCCATGATCTCCCATTCCAACACATCCCAAAGGTGCTCTATTGGATTGAGATGGAGGCCATTTGTGTGTAGAGAACGCATGGTCATACAGTACGGGCGACATGGCGCATTATCAGCCCGTTCGGCACCAACAACCACGTCATGTCACCCACCTTCCCCATTCTGATGCTCGACTGGAACTCCAGCAGATTGTCTTCACCTTGTCTACGTGGTAAATAGAGAAGCATGACAAAGAAATTGGGTGTTAATTCATTTTTTATTAGCTTTCTAAACTTCACCATCATGTTATGGAGATGAGAAGACAGTTTAAAATGTTACCCCTTAAATTGAGATGAAAAACCAATATTTACTTTGTATAGCATCCTGCTATAACTGGATCTCCGACCTCCCATGGTATTTACAGTATGTGGACCAGGTACCTCTGCAGGTTTTTCTCTTTTGATAATAAGACTTTCAAAGCGATTGTGGAACTGTCACGTAATTTGGCTACGTTACAGACACCCGGACACCATACTAGGATGTTTTTAAAACTTAGAATTACTCTGATGAATAACGTCTATAAAATTATGTTACTAACATTGACTATATGATGTTGGGATAACAAATGGCACCAACACAGTGCTGAAAATAAGACCTCAAAACAATATTTAATCATAGTTTTGATTTTCATCTCTCAGCTGAAATACATTCTTGAAATGCTCGTACTGCTGACTGCAGCGTTTGTTGCATGCTTTCGTTTTTGCAACTAAGCCGATGCCCTGAGTGCTACTCGCACCCCAGTCTTTAGGCATGTTTTTTCGATTTCTGAAGAATACCAAACTTTTACAGACCGTGTGAAATTTGATAACTGGGTAGTACATTTATGCTGTAAATAGGGGTTGCATGGTTTGCAAAGTTCACCAGTAATTAAAAAAGTAATAATACTTTCCATAATTAAAGCAAAATCGTACTTAAGGCGATGCTATTTTGCAGGTTTTATTAGTGCAGTTGAATATTGCCCCAGAAAAGGAATGTGTCAAACTGCGTTTCAATTAAAGACTGTACACAGGCTACAAATGACCAGTGTCAGTGTTTTTAGGTCACACTGTTAATGAAAACGCACAGTAATAAATCTGCGGACTTCCGAAATACACTCTTGTGGCAACAAGGCCTGGGTTTATCCTGAAACTGGAGCACAGGAGCTCATTTCCTGCCTCTAGTTTTATAGCCAGCCTTCTCTGGATGAACATTTTTCTGTTCACGGTGTCGGTAAATTAATCCGGATGACCCGTCAGCTGGCACGATTCTCGCCTCTGAAGCACCGCTTTCATTTGACCTGTGTAGGTTTGCGAGATATACAGTATAGCTTGGGAAATAGTACTAAGGAAACGTATAAAAATATTTTCTAGATATTTAACTATACAGTACTTTTCATGCACATATTGGGACTAAAAAAAAATGAAATTAATTTTTAAAAAACGTAAGGAAGGAAGGAACTATGCGTAAGGAAGAAAGGCAATTGGGATATGGAGAAAGACCGAAAAGCAGACAGACAGAAAGACAATGAGACAGTGGAACAGGGATCTGTGTGTGACAGAGGATGTGTGAAAGGAATGTGTGATGGCCATCCTAAGAAGTATGAAATGCTGCTATTCCTGGGTCCTGCAAACTGGGTGTGAAGTAAGCAGCTAACTGAATGAGTCACATGGAGTAAAGGTCCAAGAACAAGAGATAATCTCTCTCTCTCTCTCTCTCTCTCTCTCTCTCTCTCGCTCTCTCTCTCTCGCTCTCTCTCTCTCGCTCTCTCTCTCGTTTTTCATTGTTTTATGCCACCTTATGTATTTTTGGCAGCCTGAGTCATTTTAATTATATGACTGAAATATATCTATAAGGTTGTCACAGATTGGGTGCATAAATAAATGTTCTTATCCTTTTTACACACCTGTTCCATCCCCCTCACCACAAGCTTAATTTTGATGGTTTTTCTACTTTTATTACTTTTACTCGATTCAGTAAGCTCAGAAATCACGTCAACCTATTGTCTGTTCGTCTGCACATACTTCCATATCATTTATCATAGAGCACATCACAAATTTATGTCTGTACGATTTTATCGATGGGTCATTTTTGATTCAGAATCGATTTACACTTTTTGAAATTATACAGCTAAACTTGCAAATGTTTAAATGCTCTAAAATTGACAAATGTCTTGAAAAATATACCAGCTTAGAGGTTAGCACTGTCGCCTTGTACCTCCTGGTCCTGGGTTCGATTCACACGTCGGGTCTGTGTGCATGGAGTTTGCACATTGGTGGGTTTCATCGGGGTACTCCGGTTTCTTCCTACAGTCCAAATACAATAATTAGAAATTTTTGAAATTGTCTTGTAATGTGTGAATGTTGTCCTACCAGGGTTGTACAAATGGGAATAAATACTAGGGATGCTCCGATATATAATCGGCCGATAATTGCTTTGGGAAGTTTGATCGGCAGACTCTATAATGGCCGATATAGAAAAGCCGATCAGACGACGCAAAACTCGCGAGCCATTTATTTTTTTGCACGCTGCTAAAATGGCTTCACCGGTCTGGCGATTCTACGTGGTGTGTGAAAAAGACAATACATTAGCCATCTGCAACCTGTATAACAAGACAATTCCACGAGGCGGGAAGCACCCAAAGCATTTTAACACCATGAACCTCATCAGACATTTGAAGGTTAGTCACATAAAGGAACATGAGCAGTTTTCAAAGTTGACTCGTTCGCCGCCACTCATTCAGATGTCGGTAATTCCCCTCTCTCACCTACGCGGTTTCGCCCGGTGGCCGTAAGTACGGTTCATCATGATTCATCACGAGTTTTGGCGCTGTGATTACGTTTCCACCCTTTTGCATGAAAAATTAAACAGTAGTAATTAAACATGTTTAATTTTACGTTTCCTTCTTTCCGCACGAAAAATTAAATATGTTTAATTTTTTGACGGTCCTTGCAGAACTTCCGGCGACTCACATCCTACTTGTTTATTTAATTTTATACAATCTACAGGAAAGTTGTATTTGTCGAGGTCTAAGCTGTTCCCAATTACTAACCAAGCACAGACTGCTATGTTTTAAGTTGACGTGTTGCACATGTTACTTGCCAGTAAATACAGTTGTCAATTCATGACATTCCTCTTCTTGTAATTTCAATACTTCATTTACATTGTTATTAGATATAGTGTAATAAATAATGCTGCATGATAAGGCTACAAGTAGACCCTGTGATCGGTATCGGTCAATACAACTTCTAGTAATTGGAGATCGGTGATCGGCCCCAAAAATCCTCATCGGAGCACCCCTAATAAATACAATGGTCACCACTGACCACTACGGCCCTCCTTGGACTACAGAGGTTCCTAGATGGATGGAATAAGACGATACACACGTATAATAAAACTCATAAAAAAATTTAAATAAAAAAAACACACACACATACATATATAGCTGCTTAATACAATTTATTTGACAATAAACGTGGCAATAATATTTCTTTGACATTTAATAAACATTTCTTGACAAAATTGAATAAAAATGCCCAATAAAACTGAAATCACATCTCACTCCAGCACTCTCACTTCTCTCATCATATTACATTGTTTAAGGACATAACTTTTTTTTTTTTTCATGCACTTGACCTGGCAGGTTCAGTCCAAATTTTGCTCATTCTGGAATTTAAACAGTCTTGTGGAGTTTTGCGTCATTTTGTGTAGCATCATGGTCCTGGGGAAGCATTTTATTCGCTGTGTACTGTACAGTATATAGTTAAAACGACAACAAAAGCCACCTGACCTGACAGTTGAATTGACTTGAGACTGCACAGCAAGGGAGTCTATGTCTGTTAACTGAGCTCTGCTTATAGCTAAATGACTGGGCTCTGTTGGATGCAGGATGTGATGCCTAAAGCGGGGGGGGGGGGGGGGCTTTCCAGACTGGTAATGACCCAGGAGTTAAACCGCAGTGGAACCGAACCTCAGCAGCATCTCAAGCAGCTTTTGTCAGCCGGCACGCACTAGCTGAGTGGAACTATAAAGTGACATGCAACCCATAGCACTGAATGCATTCTTTCATACAGCGCTGGTCACTAGTGTCTTCATTATACCGGTGAAATACTATGATGCAGGCTGTGCCAGTGGTGTACTGTATACACAGTGGTCTACTTCTGTGCATACTGTACTTGCTCCTAACCTGATATTTTTCTTCCTCTACAAACCTTTATCACCAGACAAGGCTGCTCTTCCTAACTGTGCTGTTATTCTTCTGTGTTAGCGTGGGCACGTGCTAGAGAAGAGGCAGACAAGGTCCATTTGCAGGATGTCGGCTTAACCACTGGAAAGCCAGACCACTTAATGTGTGTGAGCCAATACCACAGACTGGTAGTAGGGCTCAATCAGTGTGCCAGGAAAGTGCAGGAGCAAGGTTGAATAAAAGACAGATAGCAAGTAGTTTTAATGTATCACAAATTAGAAAGGAGTGAGTTTGCGATAGAGAGGGACGGGGGAAAAAAGTCTTAAAGTGACCCCATGATGGGCGCTGCAAATCGGATGTAGTACCACTCCTTCTGCAACATCCCTGTGGGCAGGAACTTGCTCGTTAGGGAAAAAAATATATAAGGCTATAAATGTATACATTCTAAACATTCATATCTGGAAGTTTTATTTCTTTAAGGCCGCTTTGTGACAATGTGCATTTGCCCGTTTATTAGAGTCCCGTTTGATGTAGCTGAGGAATTCTGAATTTTGCCAATTTTATTTTGACACATCAACATTATACAACGTAACTCACTCACTCATTCATTCACTTATCCTGTACAGGTGGCCTAGAGCCTATCCCAGGGGACTCGGGGCCTTAGGCAGGGTACACCCTGGACGAGGTGCCAGGCCATCGCAGGGCACACACAAGCACTGTCTGACTCTCCCATCATCAATACAAGATCTTGGGGAGAAATTAATGTGACTCTGGCCTGTGACTTTGCATAAGCTTATCAAAATGATGCCATGGCGAATGCCTGACATAATCGAAGCAAAGAGCCGGCCAAAGAAATATTAAAGCGTGTGACTTTTTTATCTATCTATCTATTTATCTGTTTATGTATTTATTTATTTTGGCCGAGCAGGGTACAATTGTCTCTCTAACTGATGGCAATGATAAAATCCTGCAGTGTGTTTCCACAATTAAGGCATGGCTCAAACCCCCGAAGATCCAGACTTTTTTTTAAGATTATTGCTTAAATTTACTGATACCCCGGCACTGAGATGAACTGTCCTTGTCTATCTGAATCGCTGTGTAAGGCCAATGCCATAAACATAAACCAAAATGTGTCTGTAACAGTTGTAATCAAAATTCTCTGTATTGAAGCTCAGCATATAAATAAAAACTTTATATTCATGCTGCAAATAAAAACCTCCAGATGTTACTTCATAAAAATAAGTGTATATTGCGGCGAGATTATAGCCACATTTTAACAGAGCCCAGAGGATTGAAAATTATAATCTATTCAGCGCTTCCTAAAATCATTCTTTCAGAGTGTCTTTATGGTGGTTCTGTAAATCGCCCACTGAGGCACTGATGGCACGCAGAGTTGCAACAGGTTTGGACTTGGTATCATGTGAATTCGGTGCTGTTGGATCGGTGACTACAGGAGCCTCGGCTCACCCTGGACACTTGCATAAGCACACATGCTTTCCCAAGACTAAACGTTTTACTCTAGCTGACATGGTGCAGCTAAATGCTTGTCATTGATTGGCCTCTGCTGCGTGCATTCACCTCAGTAACTGGCAGCTGCATCAGGGAAAAGGCCGAGATCGATCCAAGCCAGGGAGCGTGGCAGCCGGGCCAGACATGAGCTCAGAGTGTGGAGGATTTTACTGATTGTATGGCCGCTTCTCTTTAGGAGGCCAAGTGAACCGGTGTGCACACAGGGGTCAACAAACAAACTGAACAAGGAGAGATCACCAAGAGCTGGCAGGAAGACCGCGTGATAAATAACACAGTGAGGCATTTTCTAACCCAGCTCTGGGAGTTCCTTTCAGGAACACTGAATAATCCGAAAGAGGAAAATATCTATTTGTTTTTTTATTTGCCATTTTAAGCATGTTCTCCAGCGAATGTCACGGTGCTTTACTAGATTAACACTAGTTTATAATTTATGCAATAGGAACATTTTTCAGAACTACATGAGAAGGGGAAGTGTTTTTTTGAGTTACACTTTTCATTTCAGCAGCAACCATCTGGGGAAAGAACAAACGTCTAAAATACAAATACTTAATTAGGGACTGTATCATCTAAACTTGATCTTTTCATTAGGTATACCTAAAATAAGTGCATAAGTGCAGGTGTTCTAAGCACTGTGTATCCAGTTCATTAGGCAAGTTTGCCTCATGCCAGAGTTTCTTGTCTTTTTATAATAATAATAATAATAATAATAATAATAATAAAAGAGGTAGACGTACATTTCCGTCTAATCTTTTTTTTTATTAGCTTGTAAGGCTGAGGATCATGTTTTCACATATCAGACATTTAATGTCTTTCATGTCCTGTGGGTGTAGGGGTAGCTCTGTGGTTAAGGTGATCAGGAGGTCACTGGTTCAAGCCCTGATGCTGCCGGGTTGCCCTTGTTGGACCAAAGGTCTTTCACTTCCAAGTGCTCAACCAGGCTACAACTGGGCGTTGACCCAACCAGACCCTGCCACAAAAACATCTCTATATGCGGATATATAGGGCACGTGGACGGACCCTCCACCATGTGTCCTTCCTTCATTCTGTCAAATGGCTTTTTCATCTGTATTGTATTTCAATTGTATTTCTTCTTTATCCTAAAAGGCAGGGGAAAAAAGTGCTTTCAAGTTGTCCTAACAAGTTCTTAAAACCTGTACATGCTATATCTAAAAAGTGTATTCTGACTGTTTTCCTAGGTTTAAAATAAGGGTGTCTCTGGTTTATTAACAGCATAGAAAGGTATTTAAATTCTTGGCCAAACGCCCTGTGTCTTATTCAGTACATCAAAAAAACTGAAGTCATTAACACGTTTGGGCGGGAACAAAGAGAGAGGTAGTTGCATAAATATCTGTCCAGATGTGGATAATAGAACTATAAGTATTGCCATATAAGGAAAGAGGAGGAGACAGAGAAATTCAAAGGAAAATGTCAGAAAAAGCTAAAAGCGACACATCAGTATGAGTAGTTAATATGCTATATGTTAAACTTTAGTAAGTGTAGCTTAAATATATTCTCAAACATTAATTACCCTGTGCCTTTAAGCATGAACACATTGTAATTCACTTCATTAATTACTTCATGTTAAGTATAAGTCGATTTGTCTTTCATTAACGTTCTATAATCAATGACCCATATTACCGAGCATAAAAATCACAAAGCACGTGTCACTGAGTTCAGTCTGATCCAGGGACATAGTTGTCCTGGATAGTGGGACACAATGTTTTATTATCTACTTGAAAAGTCATGTCAGAGGACACTGCTCTGCAACATGGCCTATATTCTGAACCATCTGTATGCTAATGTGAACAGATATTCAGCAGATATTTAATGTGTCTACGAGTGTAGGTCAATGTCAAAAAGTATCCATGAGAAAAATAGCTAAAGCCTAGATGATGGACAAGACTTTATTCCACAGTTTGATTCATGATTCATGCCATAAGAGCAGAAGAATCATGTTCATACGGTACATTTAGGTAGTCAGCTGATTTAAATTTATTGCCAAGATCTGACCGACTGAAGCAACTCCAGATCATAACATTGTCTCCAGAGGTTTGTATAGTGGGCACTGTGCATGATGATGTGTGCATCACTTCATACTACCGTATGCTTCTCTCCTTACCCTGTCACGCCATCCATGTGGAATAGACTCATCTGATCATCTTCACAAACAACTGGCCTTCCTATAACAACATGATCGTTTTTTTTTTTCTTTCTCACAATTATTCCACAAATTTTAATGTTTCCTTGCTTGATGCTTGCCAATGCCAATGTGACGTTTTTTTAGACAAGCTGAATATACTGATATAAGGCATTAAAGACCTGGGTTCAAGTCCCAGCTCAGTGCCTAAACCGCAGCAACTGGATGCAGTGGTGTTCCCAAGCCTGGATAAAATGGGAGGGTTGCATCAGGAACGGCAGCTGGCGTAAAACCTGTGCCAAGTTGTGTGCAGATCAGATGGTCCACTGTGGCGACTGCTTGATGTGAGCAGCTGAAACACAACAACAACAACAACAACAACTGTCTATAATGATAGAAACATCTTCGTAAATTTGGATTATACAACAGTACATGTTATTATTATTATGCAGCGCTGATGAATTCCGTAAAGGGATGTTGATTAACCAATGTCAGGGCTTACAGTATATGAATTATATCTGGGCCTTCATTTGATGTTACTGTTGCTATTGTAAGGACTAATTCACAGAGATATGGTGAAGCTTTCTGTTAGGACATGTGCATTTAACATTTATGGAAGCAGTCCACATCTCTCAAATTCTTTGGTTGATTCATTATTATTATTATTATTATTATTATTATTATTATTATTATTATACAGTAAGTCCCCAAATTACGAACAGATGGACAAAGTATATTGGAAAAACAAGGAGATTGTGTCGTAAAATTGTGTATTTGTCTTTCCTAAAAGTGAATTCAAATAAATTCTACAGCCAAATTGCGGAATATTTTTGACTCGTATAGTTTATAAATGTTTCCAGCAGTTGTTTGCACACTCACATTTTGTGTTTTTTTTTGTTTGTTTGTTTCTTCTCTTTCTAAATCATTTCAACCAGATGTTACAGTTTTTACAATGATTCAGTATAGCTTAAAGGTCTTTAAATATAACAATGCCCCAATTTTGTTGCACACTGGACCTTCAAATTATTAAATACTTTGTAAGAGGATTAGGTATGTGTAAAATGTGCATGGCTTGTACATACTTATGTGTTTGTGCATCTGTTTCAGCAGATATGGGTGTTTACAGATTTAGTCCTCATATGCAACCTGTTGCCAAGGTTTAGGAACGTTTTGTTGCAGAGCTTTGGTTGGCTCTATAATTGTCCTTCACCAAATGCTGTTAAGATGTCTAAAAGTGGAGAATGAACAGTTGGAAACATTGTCATACTGGACAGCATTTAATCACTCGAAAGTACAAATCGTCCACTTTGAGAGCTAGCAGATGGACAGCGCATTTTTTTTTAGACGTTTTTTTTTTCTTTTTCTAATTTGTTCTTACCAGAAGGTGGCGCATTGGCGTAGTGGTTAGCGCTGTCGCCTTGCACCTCCAGGATCCAGGGTTGCTGTCCACCTCTGGTTTGTGTGCATGGAGTTTTCATGTTCTCACCGTGCTTGTTTGGTTTCCTCCCACAGATAAGGCCAATTGGTGCGTCCAAATTGCCCATAGTTTGTGAATTAGCGTGTGTGTGTATGTGTGTATGTGTGTGTGTGTGTGTGTGTGTGTGTGTGTGTGTGTGTGTGTGTGTGTGTGTGTGTGTGTGTGTGTGTCCTGAGATGGATTGGCACCCTGTCCTCTTTCCTACCAACTGGCGACAGTAAAAACTGATGCATGCTTTCTCCAAGACAGCTATGGTGATGTTACCCAACTTCAAATATCTGCCCTTGACCACAGATGCCTACGATTGACTGGCATCTCTGTGATTGACAGTGAAGAGAGAGTGTGGTAACCATCCCACTCTGAGAGCACAGTCAGTTTCATTCCCACTAAGTGAATTCAACTGGTGTGGATATATTTACGTTTGCCCTGTTAGTCATGTTCATTTCCAATTATTAGTTCCACTCATTAGCAGCTGGTTACATGGTTCAGTCGAATGAGAGGTCTACCAATCATTCTAAGTAGAAGCATGGGTTCAGGTGGAACAAATGAAGAGCCCAGGGTCTAACAAACGTTGAAGATTTTTTTTTTTTTTTTTTGTGCAAACTGCATCCACACACACACACACACACACACACACACACACACACACACACACACACACACACACACACACACACACACTATTCACTCCCAGTGAAGCCTGTGTGTCCGGCCAGGACTGCAAATGATGCATTAAAAGCCAGTGATCATTGGCCAATCTTCCACCCCATTAAAACAGGGATTATATGATCAACTAACACACTCTGTCGCGCTAATGCACAAGCTTCACTGTGTGTATTTATTAGACTGGTGTTCGGGCTCCAAAAGAGATTTTCACACAGGCTGTGCTATGCACTTTGCGTTAAACGATCAAATTGTGATACTCCAGTGAGTTCTTTGGTCATATGATTCATTAAAATGGTGAATTCCACACTAATATAATATAGACACTGTGGTAAACATTTTATTGCGACGTTCCCTTTTAATGAAATATTGGAAAAAGCCGGGCTTCATGTGGCTTTAAGCATTCGCCCATGAATTTATGTTAATAATGCGAAAAAGTAATTATTTTCCTTGTTTTAATGAGCATTGCCACTTCATAGATGTTCTCCTTGTGTGTGTGTGTGTGTGTGTGTGTGTGTGTGTGTGTGTGTGTGTGTGTGTGTGTGGTGGGGGGGTTCTGCAGGGTTGTGCTTCTACATCCCCAAAAGTGTAGCTACAGTACAGTATGCGGATTGATGACTCTGACTTGCATACTAGTGTGTGTGTGTGCGTGTGATGTACTGGATTCTCGTCCAGGGTGTATTCCCAGCTCATGTTCCTGGGATAGGCTCCAGATTCATTGCAGCACTGTCCAGAATAAAGCATTTACCGAAGATCAATGAACGAAGAGCATTAGAACAATGAGCGCACCAACCTCATTTGGCCTCTCATGCATTTTCAAAGTACAACTTTTTTCACAAAAAAGCTACATTCAGCAAAGGAAAACTTTTTAACATTCAGCAAGTACATTTTCATGCTAGATTTGAGCTGTCTTAGAACAGCCTGACGTGCTGAAAATGAAGTTGAGTATTTTCCGTATAAGAGGTCCAAAAAGCAGAAGCTTGTCTATATCTCCTTTTATGAAATTCCTTATTTTTGCCATATCTAAAGAATAAAAAAAGTACAATTAATGCATAGTGTATACTATACACTCACCAGCGACTACATTGATCACTACATGGATCCTGTTTTTTTGCCATCAGAACTGCCTAAATTCTTCATGGCATAAATTCAAAAAGGTGCTGAAAACATTCCTTAGAGACTTTAAACCATATTGACATCACAGTGTCACACAGTTGCTGCAGATTTGTCAGCTGCACATCTCCCGTGCCACCACATCCCAAAGGTGCTCTACTGGATTGAGATCTGGTGACTGTGGAGGCCATTTGAGTACAGTGGACTCATTGTCATGTTCAAGAAACCAACAATTTAAGCAGTGCCCAAAGTATTCCCTTTCCCAATATACAACCAGCACCTTGAACCATTGATACAAGGCAGGATTTGACCCTACCATCAAAGGCAATGTTTTTACAATGTTCTATTGTACAATTTTGTTGAAGCCATTGGTCAATTTTCTGTTTCTAGCTAAGTCGTACCCGTGTGGTTTTCAAACCAGTCTGGCCACTGTCTTCCGATCTCTGGCATCAACAAGGCATTTTCGCCCAGTGTTTGGCCACCCACTGGATATTTTCTCTTTTTCAGTCCATTCTCCGTAAATCCTAGGGATGCCTGTTCATGGAAATCCCAGTAAATGAGCAGTTTTGGAAATACTCAGACCAGCACGTCTGGCTCCAACAACCACGCCACATTCAAAGTCACTTAAATCACCTTTTCGTTTCCATTCTGATGCTCAGCTTGAACTTCAGCAGATCAGATTTCCCACTATAAGATTTTTCCACATTATTCTCTCCAATTTGCTCCCCAGCCAGCTCTCACACATAACATACAACAGCTTCCAACCTGAGAGAGTAAACACTAACACATGCTTTTACTGAGACATTTGAAACACCGTTTTTTCAAACTGCTGCTTATGCTGTGTCACTAAGCTGTATTACACACTATGCACCACCTACCCTCCTCTGCATATAGTACATGAGTTCATACATTTCCACAGCTGGCTAGTTTCTGTGTGATGTACAGGAGAGACAGAGTGTGTCTTACCCTTGCACCCAGAAAGCATAGCCAATTTTGCTGCCTTGGCACTCAGCTAGAGTTGGCTGTGACATTGACTATAGGATAAATTTGGGCATATTATTAAACAAATGAATTTCATTATTATTTCAAATATCCCGAATTTTAAGTGCCTTAACAGTCATTAAATATGGCATGTATGTTGAAACCATTATGTAAGATAGTGTCACAAGTTGCTCATATCCCAACTGTACTATATCTCAGCATTGGGGGGGTGATGGACCTTGCTCAAGGGTCCAACAGCTGTAGCCTGGCAATGTCGGGGCTTGAACCGGGGGCCTCCTGGTCAGCAGTCCAACGCCTTGTACATCAAGCAACTCCTAGCTTGATGTACAGTATAAGGTAGAAGTTTTTTTTTTTTTTTTTTTTTTTTTTACAACATGATTAGTTAAATCACATACTGCTAAATATTTTAAAACAATTTCCACACTACAAAATGTATAAATCAACTTATAGTACTAGCTACTACAAGTTGTTTGACCAATGGGAAAACTCTAAAATAAATAATAAAAAATTTAACCCAACATGGAAGTGCCAAAACATGCAGTTTCTCAAATGACCGCTAGCCACCGCTTTTTGTCTCAACCACTTTGGTTCCCCCCAATAGTGGGCCAAATCCCCATAAACACCCCATTTTAAAATGTCCAACTGTGCAACAGAAAGAGCATGGCAGCATGGCAAGACAATTGTTTTGGTCTCTATAGCTAAATTCACATGGGGAGTTATGTAAGTCATCACGAAGCCAATAATTTTGCACCTTTTGGGGCGTGGCTGATTTGTAACCTTAGCATATAAACTGACACTAACCACTTTGGCATTCTTGTTGATCAACTGAGCTAGAGCTAAAAATGTCTGGTAACTGAGGTAAGTAGATATGTTTCAACCAGGGTTTAGGTGGAGTCACCTCCTAAGATGGCAATGACCAGAGACTCTACAGTTGAGCTTCAAGAAAGTCACTTTTCAGAAACCTTACAGGTGACATCATGGAGGGCTTGTACAGGTCTTTATGTACAGTCTGTTTCTTCCGTTACTCTGTTACTCTAGATGAAGAGGCGCACGGCACCATGTAGGAGAAGAAATATAAATGTTTAAACTTCTGCTAATAAAAATGTATGTACAGTATATAAATGTTTTTTTTATTTTTTATTGAGAACAGAAGGTGTCCAGAGCCTCCACAATGCCTCCATGATGACAAATGTGTCCTGTGGTCAGGGGTTAATCGAGAAATGGATTTTGTCTTACAATGTAAGGTAGGTGGCTTTCAAGCCACCACACCGCAGTTTCTTCTTTCACCTGAGAGTGGCAGCAGACTGTGATAACAAACCAAACCAAAAAAAGTTTGGACACCACTGAGGAACCAGTTGAAGCTGCTACATGTCGTGCACTATAAACAAGTTAAATGCTTCATAGATTAAAATATGTTTGCAATGATAAGTGGTGTAATATAACACCAGACAACCGATATAACACTCTTCGAAATGAGAATGAACATTTTGTGCATGTCGTTTATCCATTTTGTGGTGTTATTTTAATTGTAAAAAGATGACCATCCAGAATCAATTGTGGTGGTGAAGTGAAAGTGAATTGTAATTACACACATGGATAATTTTTCAGAATCTTCTGCATCTTTGCACATCTGCGGCATCGATCACAGATTATGAAACACGCGCACACATACACACGCAACCCTGTGCATACACTTATGAACACGTGATCAGGGTCCAGTGAAGGATGTAGAATTGTTCTGGTTCGAGTGCGATGTACTGTAGCACGGAGATAGATAAAGGATGACTGAGAAGCTAATAAATAAACCACGAGTGTGTCCGTGAGGACTTCTCATTGCTTTTAGTAGCATGTCAAGAAACACAATTCTGTGCTTGACGAGATGAACCGTGTAATTTAGCTGCTACATGCTGAGATTACAGAGCAGAATGTGCAGTGTGCGAGCACAGACCTCAGCCCTATTTGTATTCCCTCTGCTCTCAATGAAAGCATTGTTTTAAAGCTCAAGGGGTTTCACATGACCTACAGCGGACAAAGTCAGTTGGCTGTCCTTATTTTATTTAATTATTTATTTTTTGTTACCCATCCTTTAACATTTTATCTCATTGCATCAATGCTTTTCTCATTTGTCATCACTGTGTCCGGCACTCTTCAGCCCCTCATGCAATATTATTCTTTTATCTTCTTGTCACTGACGCAGCTTTTTTTTTTATTCCTTTATTAAGTCATGTCTTAGGACTGTGGACAGCTCAAACAGATGAGATGCAATTCTATTAAAGCCCTGACCTCAGGACTATGGCTTGGGCCAGAGAAGAAACAAATATTGAAGCTTGTTAATGCCGATCATCAGTCAATGATGTAATCACATTTTCGTTAATGACTAGCTTGAAGTTAGTTTTCTTATGTCATGATGCATAGTTATATGCCTCTTTTCATTAGAAATGGCCAGAAATGAGATCAGATTTGAGAACATGGAAAGACGTGTGAATCAATCTGTGCTGCACTGATGAATCAGATTCACCAGCATGGGGACAAACTCACACGCCTGCCTATTCATAATGTATCATTTTTATGCTGTATGCATAAGGCGTACTTCAGTTCTCCCATGCATACTTAAAAATTTTCATGAAACACATTCTCTTTTTTATACAGGACTTTAGTTTTTTATTTTTTGTAGCCAGACAATTAAAGGCAAATATTTTTAGCATGCTGTAGTTATGCAAGATCTAAGAGGAAAACGTTTAATCAGAACGACAAATACTAACTTAATATCAGTGAAGCCATTTTAGAGGGTGATGAAATTATCAATTATAACAAATTGATTTAGCATAGATTTAGGACAGCAAGGTGGCGTAGTGGTTAACCGGTGGTTCGCTCGGTGGGTTTCCACCAACAGTCCAACAACATGCAGATTACAGTAAGTAATTGATGTTGTTCTGAAGTTGCCTTTAATGTTTGATTGAGTGTGTATGCATTCGTGCCCTGCGATCGACTGGCACTCTGTCCAGGGTTCACCCCACCATGTGCCAAAAGTATCCTCGG
Organism: Clarias macrocephalus; assembly: GCA_011419295.1. Classification (NCBI taxonomy): domain Eukaryota; kingdom Metazoa; phylum Chordata; class Actinopteri; order Siluriformes; family Clariidae; genus Clarias; species Clarias macrocephalus. The sequence continues at coordinate 77,631 of JAAGKR010000143.1, forward strand.
ATAGGCTTCAGTCCCCCGTGAGAGCAGCCAGAAAGTGATTAGTTTGTGGGACAAGTTAAGCAAAATGGCAGTAAATTTGACGAACCCTGCGCTCCCACAAGATGTGTTTACTGCATTCATTAATTTTGAGTAAACACTTTACTATGATTATGGTTGCTTTGCATTAAATTACTGATTTGTTTAATGATTTGAGAAATAGAACTAGGCGGTGTGGTGATGAGGCAGCAGGTATCATTACCACCACATCTCTAGGGACCTCGGTTTGATCCTCCGCTTATGTCCATATGAGTTTCCTCCAAATTCTCACGGCAGTAGAGGACTGCATGAGCTGAAATGCACCTAGGTTGCCCCTACACCCTGTTCGCTGTGACCTCAAAAACGTTAAGACAGAAACCTAAGTGCGTCTCCGAGTGAGTTTAGTCTGAGTGTTGATGGGCGTCAGTGGCTAGGAGTCACTGCACTCTTATGAGTTGCGTCTCAGACAAGAAATCAACAGAAGATTCTCCAGAGTAGATGCTAATGGCTAGTCTGGCAATGCCGTGTTCCAGTGCATTGGCGAGTTGGAAAGAGTTTGTTTATGTGTGTATTGACAAGTTATTATCATCATTATTTTTTTATAAATAAAATGATTTATGCATATATAAGTGTATATATGAATATAGATAAAGATATAGATTTATATATAATGTATGATGTATATTATATTAATATAATATTAATAATATTATCATATATAATGTATATTCAAATATTATACAAGTTTTTCTTTTCCTTAAGTTTGTATATATTTTTGGCTGACTCTCTCTCACTCTCTCTCTGTACAGTATGTGTGTGTGTCACGGTATGCATGCCACACATGGCCATTGGACTTTATTTATTTTGACAATATTTATTTATCAATGTTTATTTGGGAGTTTTTAGAAATATTAAAATATTTTTTAAATATAAAAAAATACATATTTTTGAATACATATTTAATAATTGGATTAAAGCTTAAACATCAAAGTTATGGTAATTATATACTGGCAAGTATAAAAATTTACCAGAAAATGATCACTAGATTAACTTTTAAAAATAATCGTACAAATAATATACACATAATAATAATAATAAAATAAATAAAACAAATAATTACAGTCTTTAAAAAAGAGTCTATTAAAAAAATTTTTTTTAAAAACTAAGCTCACTTTCAGGTTGTGTCCAACTAGCGCCTATTGGACCTGAAATACTCTCTGGATCCGTCATGCCCGGAATAAAGTGGTTACTGAAGATGATCGAATGAATGCCACAAAGCCAAGTAAGGTCATTAGCCTTATACTGTAGATGTTGCAGGCAAGTGCTAATAAAAATATGTATAGTAGTAATCGAATGGATGGTGTAGTGGTTAGCACTGTCGCCGTGCATCTCCCGGGCCCGGGTTCGATTCCCGTCTCTGTGTGCATGGAGTTTGCATGTTCTCCCCGTACTTGGTGACCGCGGCCCTGAATACAGGATAAAGCTGTATAGACAATGAGTGAGTAATCAAATGTGTGGTATTGAGCAAATATTCTGTGGAAAATCAGCGGTCTTGACCAGAATTCCTTCATGAGCAAGGCACGACAGGCAGACTGTGTTTAATTTTTCACAAAACATAATAAGACAGAAACTGAATTTATCTCAGCTAATTAAAAAGTTCATAAGCGTTTCCTCGTACTCTGAACTGTTCCGCTGCGATACTAACAAGCTGTTACTATGGCCCATTTCAAAATAATAAGATTTTTAGCCATACATTAGCAGATGAGTAATCCGCTTGTATTTTCATTTAAAGTGAACGGCACTCTGCGAAACTTCTGTTGGACTACTTGTTCCAGCCATACTGTGCTGCTGCTAAAGATTTAATACCTCCACTTTAATCACATCACATCTGTCTTCCTGAGTCTTGATCGACTTCCCGTACAGAATAAAATGTTACTATAGCCTGTGACCTGAGATATCCACCCCAATCTAACAATTACATCTTTAATTTAGAGAGTGAACTAGATTGCGAGGCTAGGTCGCTGCATCAGACGTGTCTCTCGAAACATTCCGTACTTCCACAGAGCAATGTTCCAGGTAGGAAGAAATAGACATTTTTCATGTAATTGAATCAGCTGCCCGTGCCTTCAAATCCTTTCTGGGCATCATTAAGAATCCTACAGCAGGCAGACCTCCAGTCAGAAAGGCATCAATGTCTTGTGTAAAACAATAAAATCACATAACCCTTCATCATAGAAGGGCGTGTTGATGCTAGGCCATCTCCAGTGCTAGCGGCGCTGCCCGGGGATCGCGCTCGGCCGGATTTTCTCTGACCTGCAGCCTCTAGATGTCTCATTACAACCCCAGTGCCAATAACTCCATTGCATCATTCCACATATCTCTGCCTCTAACCGTCCCACCAGAGGCTAATCTCTTATTGAGAATAATGGTAGAATTAGCATCTGTGAGGCTGAATAGGACACAATAGTACATCTCACTGACAGTTATATGGGTTGACTGCTCTGGGGCAGAGAGAGAGAGGGAGAGAGACTCTATACTTTGCAGCCTTTGAGTTAGACAGAGGAAGAAAAAAAAAAACACAAGGATATGAAACAAAAACCTCTGGGCTGCACTTGGCACTGTGCTGAGCTTTAGCTTTCCTGCTTGTTTTGTTCCAGCATGTTTTTTTTATTATTATTATATATATATATTTTTTCCCTTTTTTTTTACTTTCTCAAACTCAGGCTGTCTGCATCCGTATATTCACTGATGATTTCCCACCCTCCAGTGTTTCAATACGTTTTGGGAAACAGGAGGAAGCTGGACTCCTTGAGGCTGATGGTGGTCTTGCTATTTGATTACTTTCTTTTTCTCTCTCTCACACACAGACTGACCACTGGTGGGAAAGAGATACAGACAGGGATAGTGTGAGGGTGTCTCACTGTGTGTGTGTGTGTGTGTGTGTGTGTGTGTGTGTGTGTGTGTGTGTGTGTGTGTGTGTGTGTGTGTGTGTGTGTGTGTGTGTGGCTGGGACGCTTTGATAGCACAACGATAGCCCGAGTCCTGAGCTGCAGCTGCCTTTTCGTGCTCGTTGGTCCAACGCCATGCAATATTGCCAGAACAGAGGAGCGACTCAAGACCCTTGGCTAGCTGCCTGTTCACACTCCCTCTACTTTTTTATTATTATTATTATTATTAGTATTATTATCTGTGCTTCTGTATCTGCTCAGGGACGCTTTTCTATTTAGGAGCTGTCAGAGCGTGTGGCAGCATACGCAGACCTGACACGTTTCAGAGTGCACTAAGCTGGATTTGCAACATATTTAGGGAAAGGTTGCGAACAATAATCTGCACTTTTAATGCTGGGGTTTGTGTGTGTGTGTGTGTGTGTGTGTGTGTGTGTGTGTGTGTGTGTGTGTGTGTGTGTGTGTGTGTGTGTGCGTGAGACAATTCACAAATCTGTTTTTGTGATATGCTGATGGGTTTTTTTAAAAAGCAGTTTGCTGGCCTCCTGGGAACTTTCGAAATAATTCCAAATAAACTATAGTGCCTTTTTGCTATTGCATTTGCCTTCCTTTTCCATTTATGTGTAAAAACATGGCAGAACCCACTTAACCAGCTAGCAAGCTCTGACAGCCGTATGCATACGTCAGATAAAAAGAGCAGATAAGTGCGTGCTCATTTTCCGCCCCGCTCTCAATGCCGAGTTCTCATTAGGTTTAGAACAAGATTCAAGTCTCAAGTGACCATAACAGGTCCTGATGTCAACGCTGTTCTTGGGGATTCTAAACAACATGTTGTTTTGCGAAAACTGCTAAAACATAGACCAGTTGTGGCCTTTTTTTTCCAGGGATTTTATGTCAGCGACCTGACAGTTTTCAAGCTGTGAAGCGATGATCAAATATGACGTGCCATGTGTTACTGAGAAAAAAAAAATCTATGGATCTAAAACACTGTTTTTACATTATGTGAATTAAAATACAAATTGACTAAATAATGATGTAGTAATTAAATCTATTCATAACAAAATAATAGGGACAGGAATCGTCAAGGATCACCCGATACAAAGTTATCACGATGCCTATGTGGCGATTTGATTTGTATAGCGATTTTGTAAGTATCATGAATTTATAGATAAGTTCCTTTTTTTTTTTTTTTTTTTTAAATGGAACAGATTTCGTTACAATTCTAAACAAACATAGCAAATAATTTGCTCCTACTGGACAGAATGCTAGTCTTGTGGGAATAGTTTAGTGTGCCACCTGCAGGATTAAAGAGGAACAGCAACATTTTATGCACCTCAAATGCAAACATTTATAAATAAAAATGTATTTCTTAATAATGTGTTTTGGATTCTGTGTGGCGATACATGAATTGTCCCAAAAAGGAATGATGACACATCACAGAACTGATCCCCCCCTCCCCCCATCTCTACATCTCAACTGTGGGGCCCAGTTCTCACTTTTATGATTTTTGCTACAATTTTCTATTGTTTAAAAATTGCAGCTTGCCATGACTCTGACACACTCTGACATCAGCACTGCTATGCTTCTGAAACGCTTTTAACCCAGTAGTGCAAAAAGGCATGGGAAAGTTGACCGATTGAAGGACAATTACTTAAAAATAGTTCTACGGAGCGTTGAAAGGGTCTACAGATCGCTACAGAGAGACCTGAGATGACTGACAAAGTGGTCTTATACATAAAAGTAGCTCTAACAAAATTGTCAAAGTGGCAGCTTAATGCTGGTGTTTTTACTGATTGCATTTGGATTTAAACTGTTCGTTTACTTTTAATGGATTTAATAGTACATTACAAACAACAAAAATTAAGTATCCCTACAATTTTCTAGGACAATCTTTTAATATATATTGGAGATCTGCAGAATTTCTTTAGTATATCTAAATCTATCTAAATCAAGGGGATTGATTGCTTGCTTGCTTGCTTGATTGATTGTTGTTAATTGATTGATTGATTGATTGATTGATTGATTGGAAACCCCAGTAGAGATATGCTGCTCTGTGCATGCTGTGCAGTCTCCTGGGAAGTATTGGTTTTAAAAATGAAATTTTAACCTGAAAACATGTTGAGACAAATTCCCCACAAAGCAAGCACAGACATGGCACAGAGGGTCGAGCACAAGATCCAAAATCGCTCAGACCCAGCACATCACACAACACCAAGCAGTAAAATAGCAGAAGTTCCCTGCCATTGACGAAAGCAATAGACATGCTGGTGCAGTCATTGCACAGCCAGAGGACACACAGAAACTCATAAAATATCAAGGCCAGGAGAAATCCACCATGCAAGCTTGAGTCTAGAGCTCTGCAACAACAGGCAAGCCGCGGACCACTTTATGAAAGAAAAAAAAGTGTCCCTCTTGTTCATATCAGTTTTTGTATTACATTTTCAGTTGCATGCGTAATACAAGTCAATAAAACGGTTTCCAGAAAAGACAACAGAATATTAACTTTTACTCTGTTCATCATTATGCTGTTGTATTCATATGCAGAGAACCATCTCTGATGCCGCTATGTTATTAGTCAGTGTTCATGATTTTCAGTTATGCTGCTGCCCAAATAGAATAGAATATATCTGAAATATAAATATACTACAGTATATACACAGAGGATGAAAAAAAGTCTGCACACGCCTAAAAGAACTGCATCTCAGCTACTGTAAATGAAACCAAAGTACATCATGTCAGATAATTTTCCAGTGTCAAATAGCAAATAAAAACAATGTAAGAGAAAAATAAAAACAAAAAGTTCAAACTTATATATGTTGCTCATTTAGGCAAAAAAAAGGCCGGAAGGTAAAAATTTGTCACCTGTTTACCAAAGGCTTACCATTTTTTTGTTTTGTTTGTTTTTTTGTCAAAATGTAGTGATATTTGGAGCTGTTCATGATTCTATAACTAATAATTATGTCAAGGTAATTCTTACACCTACAGTATAGCAGTTTAGAAGCTGTGAAAGTTAATCAAGATCATGTTCAGGTGTTAATGTTTCTAACTAAGGACTAAGGGGGAACCACAGAAACACTGACTTTTTTTTTTTTTTTTGTCTTTTTTTTGTCTTGGCCACTTGATAATTTTGCTCAGTTTGATCTGAATGACAGGGAAGTGTGTAATAGCCATCCCTCCCACCAAGAGAAAACAACAACCAATTATTCTTTCTTAGACTCCTGACCATGGGTGGCTGTAGTTTTAAACTCAGTATCTCTCAGGAGTGTGTTATCCTCTACTCAGGAGCATTCGTACATGTGTTATATCAGTTGCCATAAGGACCAAAGCAGTTTTTCTTTTTGATCCATCTGACTGCCTGGTCTCACACACCATTAAATTCACGCTCCGTATTTCTAATGTCTTCCCACATTTCGGGAGTCGTGTTGTCATTTTAAACCTATTGTGTTGTTGGTACGTCAAAGATAATTAGTATAATCATGACTACGTATTAATTTGTCCTTTGATCGCACTGTTGCTTGCTTGCTCCGTGTAACCTAATTAATTATTATGTCCCATGAATAGCAACAAGAGTAAATCTAGACATTAATTAAAAGTACAGTAGGTCAGGATCATACTGTCCCAGTGAAGCTGTTTAATGAATGCCCAAGTCGTTACTGTACATATGAATTTGAACCACGAATAGAGCACCATAGGACGTAAAATTCCAACTGCTCCAATTATACAAATTGCAATAATAGTCTGTAGACAGCTGAATCTTGAGCCTTAGACGTAAAAGGGCATTGTATTTGAATTGTAAAACTGTTGACTTGTAAACTTAATGATTTAATTTATATAAACTCACACTCTAAATGAACCTTTAAGTCTCTCCAGGTTTAGATGAAAAGCCAATGAAGTTCTTTCAAGTCTTTATTTAAAATAAAAAAAAAAAACAGAGGGTTGCAGAAACCCTACCTAAAAATAATATTTTTAGGTATTTTTTAATGATTTTAAGTTCATTAATATGTGTCACAGAAATGCGGCATATGTCTATGAAGACTTCCCTAGTGGAAGTGATGCACAGTTAAAATTGGGTACAATGTTACAAAGGTGATATTACCCTAAGGCTATTTGGATAGATTTCATCCTTTTTACTTTGCTGGGTACAAACTTGAATAGGAATTAGAAATTAAAATATGTTTTAACAACTCTGTAAAGTATGAATAATTGATCTGTTTTGCTGCACACCTGCTGACACTTATATATTTTTTAATAATAATTAAAAAAAAAAGTTTATAAGCTGAATTTGAATATCACACTGAAGTTTTTTTTTTTATGCGCAAAGAATCTTTAGAGTTTGTAAAGAAAATGTGAACATGCAGTTATTACAAATTATTTCACACTAACACGTACTGTATAAATAAGACAGACATTATAGCATGGATATTATAGTAACAACTTACACGGACACCTCCCCTTTGGCACAAATGCCACATAAGTACAGTATAAAAAAAGTGTTGTTGCTTGTGAAGAACTTTGTAGCATTTTTCAGACATTTCAACTACTTTTCCTAGACATTCCAAAAAAAATAAAAAATAAAAAAAAAACTGAAATTTGTGAATGGGACATGCTTTCATCTGAAAAATGTATTGCTCTGTAACAGCACCCACTCTTCAACATGTTTTATATAGCAAAATCCTCAGTGTGAATTTACCACCCAAAGTGTTGATTTAACACTTAGTTTGTAAAAGTAAAAGTATGCCAAGTAAAAACATATGCATTTCATTACTAAGTCATTTGGAAGTTGTGCCATACCTAACCAAAACCTGACAGTTAGAAAGCAAATTATGTGGCTTAAGTTTCCAATACAAAGGATTTATTATATTTTATTTATTTTAATCTGCTTCTTTTTATTATTAATTAAATGATAAATTATAAATAAGAATAAAAATATATAGTATATTATGTATAATATTGTATGTTATATTTACTATTGTATTCTACAGTTATCTTCAAAAGTTAGTTTAAATTGTATGTGTTTTTGTGTAAAACATAATAAAACATTTTTTTTTACCTGATCTTAGCAGGTTTCAGTATTAGGCAAATACAATCTCAGATCAACAACATTTTACTTTTTTTTTTAGATTTAGTGGTGTGCTTTGGATCATTGTTCTGTTGCATGATTCAATCTGTTAGACAGATAGCCTCATATTTGCCTCTAGAATGTTTTGGTATATAGCCTGTTGACGTAGGTGGAGTTCATAGTCAACTTATTGATTGCAAGGTGCTCGGGTCCTGTGGCTGCAAAACAAGCCCAAATCTTCACCCCACTAGTAAACGTGCTTTACAGTAGGTATGAGGTGTCCGTGCTGAAATGCTGTTTTGTTTTGGCCAGGCATAGTTCTTTATAACAGAGTAGTACGCATGCGCTTTGTCTTCCGAGGGGGAAGGGGAAATTCGCTTTGATATACGACTGCTTTGATATACAGTACAAGCACGCTTTCGGAACGAATTATGCTGGCAATCTAAGGTTTAACTGTATAGTGTTTTGAAAATGTATTTGACTAAAAGCTAAAACATCTTCATCATTTCAATGTACATTAATTACACGTTCTTGGTAATTACTTGTTTTTACTCAAATTAATTATGCAGCATTTGTATCATACATTTACTTGGTTAATAAAGAGCACTTAGGGGAATATAAAACTACCATACCATAAAACAACTATTTAATACCCTATATGAACAACCCACTCTGTAGACTAATCATTTGCAATAGTATATCAAGAGATAATACTATTATTTTGTTATATATGTGACCCTAAAATCTGTTGTCTGCCCCCACACACATCTACGGATGGATGTGAATAACATTGATATTCACATTTGTTTTCAGGCTATAAAGCTTTGCCAACTTGGGCAGGAGAACACTGCATATCTCCCAACATCCATTGTGAATAATTAGTGCTAATTAATGTTTCCATCTGACACAACCTGGAGAATAAAGGGCAAAAACAACTGCGAAAAACAACTCGCATTGTTTATTAGCATTAATTCATATTGTCTATGTCCTCTGAATATTCTACGCTGTAGTTCTCTTTATGTTTATGAGCTGTGCTTTATATTGAGACATGCCGATTTAGAGCTTATCTCCAGAAATTCAGCGTCCCATGCCAGGGATCCACCTGTGCCCTGTCTGAAGTCGCGTCTTGAGTGACAGTTCTCCCGTCTTAAATTGGAACGCAACCATGGTGCCTGTTCTCTCGTGTTTCTGTCGTAATTGATTCCGTAATGTCTAAACGCTCACGTGTATGGCTGCTGTCAGAAAGCTGTATGTTTGGGTGTGTGTTTGTGTGTGTTTGGGTTGTAAGTGGAGATGGCTCAGGGAGGTCCCAGCAGTGCTGTAGGCCTACTGTTCCCGAAAGTGCTTGAGGTTTTTCACTCTGTTGCTCTTTACTGTCTGCAGACCAGCGGTGATGGTCTCCATGGGGTTGATTCTATGCTCAGCGCAAGCTTTTTGTTCCTCAATCTACCGAATGAAATCCTTTATCTGTTCATTTATGGACTACTCAGATTGTGCCTGTGCTGCTTAATGGTGCTGCTTCAAAATATCGCCAGCATTCATTTGAAAATATAGCTAATAAACCACTGGAAAGGCAGATTATTTGTGCTCTGAGATAGGGAGGGATGATTTATGAGCTATTTAAATAGATATTGAGCAACCACTTATTATTTTGGTTTTTGATAAGAAATTAATCCATGTTTTTAGGGAATTTATTAGCATATTTTTAAAATGGCAGAGCTAACTAGATTCTAGAATGGCTATTATTTATGCAGACAAAGATCTCTGATACTTTTTAAAGTGTTATCGGCATTTCAGAATTGAGCATGGAAATATTGTTATTGACCTGCAGGACTGCATGCAGCAATTTAGCTCTAACCAGCTTCGTCTCGCAGCTCTGATTAATCATACATCTGTTCGATTTACTCCGGCCTGTGTCAGGGGAATGCAGATTATTAGACCTTTTGGCTTGTTCTGATGGAGGTTAAATTTTGTATTTTTGCATGCTTGTTATCTACATTAGTGTTGTATTTAGACTTTAGTTTAATATTTATTTGTTTCAGTTCTTTTCCTGTTCTTTTCCAACTGGCTCAGTCACTCCAAACCAACACTGGGAGAATATCATCGTCTTTATCCATGACCTCATGTGTGTACTGTATGTTTACTGTGTTTACAGTGTACTGTATAGAATGGCATTTTTTTCTAGACAAACTTTTATTTATTTATGCACGATTTATGATAAAGAATTAACATCATAAATGAGAATGTAAGAAAGGAATGCAGGTTCTATAATTCATGTACTTTGGTCATGTTTGACTTTATATATACAGTAGGATATGCCAAAGCATGGTGGAAGTTTTCCAAGCGGCCAAACAGATCTCTCCCAAAATCGGCACTAAGACTTTTATGATATATATATATTTTTTTTATTGATATTTTTCTCTAAACTGGAAAACAAAATCTAATCTGGCTTCACCAATGGGTGAACAAAGACTAAATGTATTAGTGAGTCTACTTGGTAAGTAAAAAGGCAGCCAAGTGTAATAACCTTTGCCTATTACCATTTTATGTTTCCTTGGAAGCTGGAGTTTATTGGACATTGCTGGCTCAATGATGGTTTCTTTCCTGCCATCCTGATGGCCAGGATTCAATTCCCACCAAAACCCCAGCCACTGGATGCAAATTCCCAAGTCTGGATAAAATAGGAGGATTGTCTCAGGAAGAGCATCTGGTGTAAAACTTGTGTGTGGATCAGATGGTCTACTGTGGCGACCCCTCAACGGGAGCAGCCAAAACACTAACAACAACTGGAAGCCCAAGTTTATAAACCAGATGTGCAAAAGCCTTGTTAGCAGTTCAGTCTCCCGGTACAGTTACATTATGATGATGTGTTAGTTCTACTACTACTAAAACTAGATTTTTTAAATCCAGACAATGTAGTTGGGAGTCGAGCTTCTCCTTCATGTATAAATCCATCTGACACAGAAACCAGCCCTGCACATGCTCCACAGCGCCCATCCCAGGCTTTGACCCAGAAATGGAACAAAATGCCTAACAGCTGAGGAAGCCATTAATACGGCGGAGTTGTCTGCCTTCAGATAACACCGTAAACACAAGGGATGGATAGCATTTTTACAAAAAGTAACATGTACAGTGTACACTAAAGCATACAAAATGTACAGTGCTCTTTAGTTTTTCATGTTTTCACTGCTTGATGGGCTACCAGTTTACTGTTAGCTAACTTGTTTTTCGATTGCTTTTCATGTGTGATATAATAAGTCAACCAGTAATACGATACTAACAAGCTAAAAGGGGACAGATTGCCACCTATCGTAGTGGAGTTGAACTTTCTTTGGTCAATTAATCGATTTCCCTGCCATGCTTGTATAATGGGACAAGAAGTCATCCAATTACATGGCCTAGCCAAGCTATATCCCCAGCTTAACTTAATTGTGCATGAAAATGTATGGACTATGAGTATGCAGAAGAGTTAATAGACTAAGCATAGATTCTAGAGAAGCGGGAAAATTTATTCCGCTGCATATTACGATTCTTTTGTTTGCCGATTCATGTATTGCCACACAGACTTCTGAATCATTTATATATAATATGTTTATATATACACTATATATATATATATATATATATATATATATATATATATATATGTTTGAGTTTAAAGTGGTAAAAAGTTGCTGTTCCTCTATAATCCTAACTAAAAGTGGTCCAATCGAAACTATTCACACGTTGGCAGGCAGCACCGCATCCCGTGTGATACGTTTGTTTAGAATTGTAACAAAATGAATCGGGATAATAATAATCATGATGCTATAAGAATCACAGGGTAAACTGAATCAGCAAATAGGTCTAGTGATAATAATGGATTGGGTGATACCTGATACCATGGGTGATTCCTATGCCTAACAGATTCTTCATGTTTGTACAACTGTAATGAATACCGTTCTACCAAAATATGTTCGAGTCTTTCTTTATGGTAAACCATTTATTCCTAAATCAGATTATTAAGTCATTCATTTGACCATCTCAAAACCATACTACCATCTCTTTCCAAGTGATTTCACCACCACATGAAATGGAGGTGCAGCAAAACAACTTACTGTACCAAATCTGCAAGGGGTGCCAGATCTAGATCTAGACCAGAAACACAACCATCTAAAGTCATCTAGGTGGAGCGAACTACAAATAAGTTCAGGAATCCAAGAATGAATGCAGAGATGTACAGCAAAAAATGGGCATTCTCAACACTTAGTGCAGGAAAGAAAAAAAAACATGAAAAACCAAGAAGTAATACAATAAAGCAATCAATTCAAGTTAAGTACATAGAAAATACCGGCGTAATCCTAGATACTGTCTGAGGAGGAAGATGTTTAGACATTTGCGGATGGAGCAGAGACACACTGAGTCTCAGATTGTGTAGATAATGTTTTACAGAGGTCTGGGATGGAGGGGAAAAAAGCAACAACAAGATTTCTGAAATTGATTCTTGCTGTAGCAGGAAGTCAGTGGGCTGACCTCAAGGGGGTGAGAGAACTACTCATATCTTTCAAAGCATTATTTGAATAATATTTGCCTTTATTCACTGCAGTGGCTTATCTGTATGCTAGTCAGTGGAAAGACACCGAGAGACGCTTGCTGCAGCTGTCATATAGGCTACTGTTACATTTCAGGCTTAAACTTTATTTAATAAAGTCGTGGCATGTTTAAGTTAACCGATAGCAGTTAACGGTTAGCTGGCTGAGTAATAATCATTTGTTGTCTGCAAAGCTACCATTTTTCTAAGGGGATAGAAAGAGAGCGAGAGAGAGAGAGACCTGATTTGCAATGCATATGCTCGGCAACTGTAGTTAACACTTAATCAAACGTAAATTTAACCGCTTCCCTCTTTCTTTTAAAACGTCAACCACTGAGGCAAACCGTTGTATAAAATGTGGCAAGGAGCCTCTCAGTTTGTGCAGACATAAAGAAAAAATATGTTTTACTTCACAGCACCAAATCATTACATGTTTACTGTGACACTGGTCTTAAATAACTGCACAGCAATGCGTTAGCACTGAGACAGATCGCCATGATATGCTGACAAGGCTGTTCCATTTGGTCTTAAATTGATATGTCTTTGCAAAACTGCATCTGGGAAAAAATAAAATAATAAACTGCCTGTCGTAAAGCTTTCAGACTTGTAGCTAATCCACACTGAGCACCTCCTGATAACTTGTCACAGTTTCAGACCTATTCAGGGAAAAATGAACGGATCAAGTGTCGTTTGGTTCGCTTCGATTCAGATTCGGGTCGATTCAGAGTCAGATTGCTTTCTCACTAATTGAACTTAGAGTTCGCTTGGAAGCAGACCGAGACCAAGATGGTTGTTTTTGCACTTTCTTCTGCTCGGAAAAACCACACTGATGGAAAAAAAAAATAATGCACCATGGTTCGATTGAACAGGAACGAGCACTGGAGATGTGAACTTGTGCTTAGAGCAAGAAATTTAGAACAAGATACTGTACACTTTTTCTTTACTTACTGTTAGTGCAGTAATAGATATTAAATAAACACAAGCTGCTATTATTATTATTAATATAACGCATTATTAAAAAATGATGTGCTTAATTCACAAAATCTATACACATAATAAAATTGTATAGTTGGCATGTCTGTACAGTTTTGAAAATATTTGCGAAAAAAAATGGGCGGGTGGGATATAAGATGAGTAATAGAACACATAAAGGCGGTTTGGGGAATTTTTGTCTGTCTGTTTGTTTGTGCATGCATCATGTAAAAACTACTGAAATTTTAATGGTGCATTTCGGCGAGCTTGAGGTTATATTATGGTCTGTGTTTCATCGCAATCGGTCGACAGGAAGAGAAGATTTGCTACTTTGAAATTTAAATGGAAAATGCGTTATTATATCATTAAAAAATATATCAACCTTGAAAAAATCATTAGGTCATCTAAAAAATTCAACAGATGGCGCTGTACGTTTTTTAATACGTACTTATGAGTGTGCAGTTGAAATCTACTTAATAAACGCGACCTCACACCTTCATTCCGCACACTTCACGGTGACACGTAAAAAAAAAAAAAAAAAAATTGTTCATTCCAAAATTTTTTAAAACGTGCAATTAAATTCCATGCGGACACATCTACAGTAGTACTGTATAAAATGTGAAAATAGATAAGATGGATGGATGGATGGATGGATGACTGGATAAATGGTTGGATGGCCCTATGTACTTTAGCAATCCCCAAGAGTGGGAACTTCTAAGACTGGAAGATACTGTGGCATGAGACTACAGTCAGGTTTTGACCCACTTTTGTTTTTACACTCAGATAAGCCTGATATGTGTGCAGTGTGGGTAATTGTTGTTCCTTCGAGAAATCAATGGCATTGGCACTTGTTAGACACCTCTATTGATTGCCCTGCATGTGTGATTGGTAAGAGCCTATCACTTACTACTCATACGACTCATACTAGACTTTTTTTTTTATTGAAAAGCAGATCACAGAAGGTGAACAAAATGCAGCTTCACTATCGATCGAGCAAAAATAAAGCTTCACACCGCAATGAGTGAATCATGACATTTTCATTGATCTCATCGGCTCTTTTTATCTCTCTTTGTCTCTCACTTGCCGTCTCCTACTCCCTCTCCCTCTCTCTCTCCCTCTCTCTCCCTCTCCCTCTCCCTCTCTCTCTCCCTCTCTCTCTCTCTCTCTCTCTTTCTCCCTCTCTCTCTCTCTCTCTCTCTCTCCCTCTCTCTCTCTCTCTCTTTCTCCTCCTTTGGCTGTGGGTGAAAGAGTGCTAGTATCAGGCGAGTAATTTTGACAGAGCACAATAATTGATTCTATGCTCCAGTGCCATGTTCTCTATCCACCTCCACACTGATTAAGGTTTTCTGAATCAGACTAATGAGAATACGCTTGGTCCAAATCATACCATAATTAACTATCCTGTGATGCCAGAAAGGACGCACGTTCAACCAAGATATTGTTTTCTTACGTTTTACCTGTGTTTATTCTCCCTGTTTTTTGTACAGATTATAAAAGAACATCATTTTGTGTACGAGAAATTAAATCTCTCTCCGGAGTCAGCTGTGATATAAATTTCAATACGTTTTTTATTTTATTTTTTTTATCATCATTCAAAGATTTCTATATATAATAGATAAGCACAGCTCCTACCTATGAAAAGAGCATTTCATCTTATACATCTTGTGCAGAAAAATCACATTTGATGGAAGTGCTTCCAAAGCGGCGTAGTGTTCACATGCCACTGCATATTTTTATAACTTTTCTTGGCTCCTGCTTTGTCACTTAGCGTAGCCTTCATTTCCAAATGAGGTGTTGAGCCTTCCAAGTCAATTTTTTCCTCCTCAAATCGACTTCAAAGCTACATGGATAATCCTCTCTTCCTGTGTTCACCCTGCACATTATTAATCCTGATAGTAATCCGTTTAGGAGCTTTCACACATTACAGTTTATTGGCATTGTGTTTGAGCAGAAAGCGAGACAGAGCCGCTTTTTCTAGCCGCTTCTTCCAGCCATTCCGCTTCCACCATTAAAATTCTACGCCTCTTGGATGTTTTATTTCTTTTTGCCCTTACCAATTTATTTCAAGCACGAAAAAATAATGAATGAGTAAGCTTCTCCTAATCTGGCATCTCCCAGCTGTTAAAAAACTGAGACTGCTACAGGTTAATGAAGTTTCTCTTTTACAGCAGATTTTCTCCCTACCTCTTGCAGAAGGCATCCTGCTGGTGCGATGAAGACTTTATTGAAATTTTCCGTCTTAATTATCATCCTGTTGGCTTACAGGTGGAAAAACTGGCAAACACTGAGATGAGCATTTTTTTTTTCTCCCCTCCCCTCCACTGTCACTTACAGGCTAAGCTTGGGGTTACATTAACTAGGCTTACATGCTGAAACAACAGATTGCCTAACAGATTCTTCTAGAGGTCTGATTGCAATCAACATTTTACTGTTATATAACCGTGTCTGTCTGTAATTTAGCTCACCGGGATGAGAAACATTTTAATCAGCATTCCAGCAATCCTGAGAAGGTAAAGGTTCTCGAGAAAGACACTTTGAAACAGATATGTGCAGTTTGAAATTGCTAATTGCTTCATTCGCTGACCATGTTTGTCCTGCAGTATATTACACTCATGGCTATAATTCTATATTTAAAATCCCAGGCTTAATTTGTCCCGGTGTTCTTGCAGTAGCTTTTGAAATAAATGGCTTGCATAAGTAGCCAGTGATGACAAAATTTATATTAAAAGATTTATTTTATCTATGTATCTGAGTAGGTTTAAAATGTACAAATTTGCTCATCAATAGTTATTATACACTATTTCATTTTAATACATTACTGGGATGAAACAGAAAGAATGTCCTAAACAGATATGAATGTGGATATCAAGTTTTTCATCATTTTAGTTTATATCAATTTATAAAAATAAGTAAATAAATAAGTAAAAAAAAAAAAAAAAGATGTATCCAATTCACAAGGTCCATCACTTAGTACTTGGTTAACGCACATTTTGCAGCAATAACAGCGTCATGCCTGCTTGTGAGAGATACAACCTGGGTACATCTTTCTTTAGTAAGTTTTACCATTCTTCTTGGCAGAATTGTTCAAAGTCAACCAGCTTGGATGGGCAGATTCAGTGCACAGCCATTTTCACATCTCTCCAGAGATGCTCGACCGGTTTCAGGTCCGGACTCTGAGTTGTTCTGTAGTTAAAGCTGAGATCCTGAGCAATCTGGAGAAGGTTTTCACCCAGGATAGATTGATTTTTCTGCATCTATTTTTTTTTTCTTCTCTATATTGAGTAGTGTCCCAGTCCCAGTCGCAGAAAAACATCCCCACAGCATGATGCTGCCACCACTGTGTTTGCCTGTAGGGATGGTTTTAATAAGGTGATGCACAGTGCCCAATTTCCTGATTTCAAATTGTTCAAATCTTGTATCATCCCCCCAGAGGATTCTCTTCTCATGGTCTGAGAGTCCTTCTGGGGCTTTTGGCAAACTCCCAGCAGGCTAGTATGTACCTTTTAGTGAGGAATGACTTCTATCTGGCCACTCTACCATAGATTGGTGGAGTGCTGCAGTGATGGTTGTCTTTCTGTACGGCTCTCCCATCTCCACAAGGATCTCATTTATAGTGACCCTTGTGTTTTTGGCTACCTGTCTGACCAAGGGCCTTTATCCCTGATTGCTCGGCCAGATATGGGAGGACTTTTGGTAGTTCCAAATCTCTTCCAGGTGAGAATGATGGACGCTACTGTGCTCTTGGACACTTTGAATGATGCAAAAATATTCTTGTATCCTTCCCCAAATTCGTTATCAGGACACAATCCTCAACGCCTTAGATAGACACTCACTCACTCATCATCTATACCGCTTAATCCTGTATTCAGGGTCACGGGGGCCTGGAGCCTATCCCAGGAGACATAGGGCATATGGCAGGGTACACCCTGGACAGGGTGCCAATCCATCGCAGGGCACAGACACATACACTCACTCATTCACACACTACGGGCAATTTGGGAACGCCAATTAGCCTAACCTACATGTCTTTGGACTGTGGGAGGAAACCGGAGTACCCGGAGGAAACCCACCAAGCACGGGTAGAACATGCAAACTCCATGCACACAGAGACGGGAAACGAGCCTGGTCGGGGATCGAACCTGGACCTTGGCGGTGCAAGGCGACAGTGCTAACCACTACACCACCGTGCCGCCCTTAGATAGACAATTTTCCCAATTTATATTTATTGTCCATCGTATTATTCACATGTACAAAGGTAAGGCAAAAAAAAAAAAAGGATGTCCCCGCCCACCATAGGTTTAAATCTGAATACAGGTACTGTACGAATATTTAGGGTACTAAATAAAGTAAATATAGTAAAATAGTCTTATTCCCCTAGTGCAGCTCTTTTTTAAATATATAAAATTAACCAAGGTGTAAGCCATGCTGGAGAAACATTATAATATTCATGAGGCATATTTTTACATTTCTACATTTAGATCAGAAATGTTTGACCCTAGTCTTCTCATGTACCGCATTTACCGCATTGTAAGTGGTATTAACAGCCCTCTTAGTTGCTCATTACTAATCCTTCCAGGTTCATCTGTTTTATAAATTAAGCATCCTGACTTTCATGGTCATGGGGTAATCTTCTTTGCAATGCTTCTAGCGTAATACTCCACTTTGATGCGTGATGTCATTCCATTAAAAATCTGAGTGTTTGTGATTAGTCTTAGGGAAGAGATCTGTGCGGTGTTAATATTTCTGCCTGAAAAAAGGGGCAGATTAAATGTGCAACCCATTAAATGAGGAACAGATTTACTTTAGCCTGATTTTGAGGCTGATACGACAATGGCGGTATCTGAGAAATGTCAAAACAAAGTGGGCGTTGGCTGTTATGATGCGTCCCGGGCGAGATTATGATTCTGAAATATAAAGGATGCTTTTAATGAGAAGCATGAGGTTGAGAAAGTGCAGGGAGTCGCATGAGACTTGCTTTCTGGAATCGAATGAAGCTCATTGTCAAGTGTATTGAGTTTTTTTTTTTTTTTTTTTTATGGTAATTGTACTTCAGGATCTATTGGCAAAAAGACAACCTAGGTTGAGAAGACTTATGGAGACAGAAACCTAACTAATAAGATTTTTATACCACTATGTCTACCTTTCAGCATTTCCTCTCTTCCCAGTATAGAATCGCAGCCATTTTGAGAACTGACTAAAAGATTGAGTGTTCCAGTTTTTTTCCACACTCCAAACACATGCAAAGTGGGCTAACGGGCATTTCCAGATTCCCTGTATTGTGAGTCCATGGGATACGATCCTGTCTTCCCGTGACCCTGTATAAGAGAAGCGGTATGAAAAATAGCGGGTTAGTGATCGAGTCATGCGACTGCCTTAACACTTTGATATATATGAAATTTAACCAAACATACACTTGCATATACCATTGTATGAAAAATCTGTAACACTTTAGCAAAATAAAAAAATGAATGGGTAAATAGTCCACTTCATTTACATTCATTACACCCATGACTGAATCCGTAAAAAACACCCACTGATAGTGTATTTTGGAAACGTCTTAGAAACAGGCTTAAAGCTATCCAGCCTATATAAAGGTTAAATCGAGGGAGCGTATCACACTGTGTAATAGCCCTGCATTACACAAAATCACTGATAGGCTGTGTGTAACCACAGTGCTGGACTCTTTACAGTTACACTTTAAAGTGTTGCTTTATTTCATTCTATGTGCTCGCTGGAAGTGTTGGTAAATTTGGAAAATCACACGATTTGAACCTTATTGTTACCAGTGTATAATTTAAGTGATTTTGCAGTGATTAGCATATAGTACCAGCAAAAGTCTTTAGCCACCACCAATTTCTTCATATTTAGATTTCAAAGAGTCAGACTTTCTTCTCCAAGCTTCATGAAGGACTTTTTCTCTCTCGTTTTCAGTCCAGTCCTCGTACTTGACCAGTTTCATAGTAATATTTTTTTGGTTTCTTAAGCCACTCAGTGACCTATGAATCATTCAGGCATAAAAAAATATGGAATAAAATCACTATCAAAAATAATCATGCGTAAAAAAAAAAGAAGATTTGTGTGTAATTCTGTGAATTCCCAAATCCACGGCCACGACAGTTTACAGATATGAGATTTTGTGTGTTTGTCACAGTACAACTCTGAAATATACGACTCTGACCGTTTACAGACACAAAACTCGTTTTTACAACTCCTGGAACTGCGAGGAATATAAAACCATCTAACTTAAGGCATGAATCGGTGTAGATCAGGCTGGTGATGCTGAATTCTGAGTGGTTGGAACAGACGAGAGGAAAAGAGGCTGCTGCTGAGGTTATTACATAAACAAGCAATTTTAAATTTGTATCTTTAGGTACTTTGCATCACGTCACAGCAAAATATCTGTTTCCATTTCTTTTATAAAATAGACATCATTTAATTAATAGTGATGTCATAGGAATAGACGAGGGATAAATGAGACGCGGCCCAAGACTTTTGCACAGTACTGTGTGTCAATATAATAAATCACTACTTCGGCAGTAAAGATCATTCTTCTTGGCCTTGCAGTGTATGACACTGCAGCTGCATGAACTGGTGGAAAGACCCTTTATAAGTGTCAACATGCCAAATGAATATGCCCATTACAGATCAGTCTTGCATAATACTTCCATTTATACTCTATTTATCAAGGGTGAGCAGAATAAACCCTTTCTTTTCCTGTCTATCTACAATAAGAGAATCATCAGTGCCAAAATGTTTCAAAGGCTCTTTGGAGGCAGGAGGGGGTAGAGACACTGCGTACCATTTCCTCGGTTCTTTCAAATAGTCATTCTATCATTAGCTTAGGGAATTGATTTTCAGAATCTTTCCAAGATCTAAACCTTCCTTTTTTTTTAATCTCTTTTAGTCCCAGTCTTTTCCAGTGACTGTGCAGTGTATGCAAAGTCCGACACCCTGCACTGAGACTACTAATAGAGCTTTAAATAAGGAAAATCCAAATCCACGCCAAGTGACTCCCAGTCTTTTGAAGCATGTAAAAGTCATCAAAAAGTGTGGTGTGAGGACAACACAGATATAATGTAGTAATGTAGAACAGCATGTCAGGGAAATCACGCTGGTGGTTTCTGCCCTCCTACACACAGCTCCAGTGTGGCTGTTAGATAGAGTTTACAAAGAGGATTAGGTTGCTATTTATTTCAGCCTCACATTGGTGTGTCAGCTGTAACAGATTCAAACGAAGCCACTATTCGGCAAGGATAAGTCTAGCAGATCTGGTTTGCCGTAGGTCTGAAAGTCCATTCTTTTGCAAAAGATGACACTTCCTAGCCGGATAAACTAAGAACGCCATCTCTGTTCACCATTAGCTCTCAATCCGTTAACCCTCTTATGGTATGTAAAAGGCTCACCACCACTGAAACGAGCATCCCGTTCCCTCTATAAGTGCTTCCTACTGAGAGAATATAGCCAGCCTGTGCCTGTGCAGTGGGCCCCAATTCTCTGAAGTGGCCTTTTGTGTTCTCATGTTAGGTTAAAGCAATAATGGAAGTCAAACAGCACTGCTCTGGCAGGTCCTGACTGAGCTCAAATGATGAGCAATGTTAGAGCTGTCATCAGAGAATAGGGATTGGTCAGATAGGTTAAGCCTCTTATTACAGGCATTACAGGAGGAGATGTACTTAGAGTCAAGCCGCAACAATATAAGGCCAAAGGCAAGTGGGAAACACTTTTATGTCTATGATTATTATTTATTCATTTGTTCATCTTCGTTTCGTAACGTTTTTTATCTTAGTCATGGTTGCAGAGGATCCGGCGCACATCCCAGGACCTGGACACAAAATTGTTTAGGATGGAATGCCAGTCAGTCAAAAGCCACAGTGAACACACACAAACACACATTCATTCAATCACATCTACTGTCCAAATATATTTCACCTTCCACCTTATTAAAAATGAATAAATACGATTAAAATACGATTAATACATATGTTTAAAAAGTCTTTGGTTTGGCATTCCCAGTTTGCCTGTATGTATGTATGAGTAGGTGTGTTGGCACCCTATCCAGAGAGTATGCCTTGCGCCGTAGAGTCCATAGGATAAGCTCCATGGCCCCACTTATACATAATACATAATAGAATGATGGATGGATGGATGGATGAATGGATGGATGGATAGATATACATTAAAAAAACATTAAATAGTCCAGAACACCTCTCATAGCTTCTTGTTAAATTAAATGAAATGAGATTAAATTAAATGAATTATACCAAATGTTTTACAGTTTAAAACTTGGTTGTATATTTACTGTAACAAGCTCAGCAGCAACCTCATTTCCCGTCTCGTCCCTTCCAACCACTAAGCATTCAGCATTCGACCTGAAAATCTATCATCGAATGCACCTGTTTCTCACTGGTTCATGCATTTTTTTTATTTTTATGCTTGAATGATTCATAGGTCCCTGTGTGGCTAAAGAAACAAAACAAAAAAAAAAACATTCCTCTGAAACTGGTCAGGTACAGAGGCTGGAGTGAAAATTAGAACCAAAAAATCGAGAGCCGAAAAAGCCCTTCAGCCTTGGAGACCTGTTCCTTAGGACTTCTTTAAATATACAAGGAAGTCTGGCTCTTTGGAAGCAAAATATAAAGAAATGAGGTATGCACAAGACTTTTGCATAGTTCTGTATATGCACTACAGTAGCACCTCTTTATTACAATAATATACAGTACAGAATGACATGACAGTGGATTAATCTGTCAATAGAGAAACACAATCCCAAGTCTGTAAGTAATGCTTAAGTCTTATAAGAAGAAACCAATATACTCAACATAGCAATATAAAGTTTATCCAATTAGCTAAGCTTACAATTAATCCTGACATTTACTTTCCATTAATTGAGAGAGCCAGAATAGTCATCACAATTAAAAATACAATTAATCATCTTTTCCCCTACTAGTAGTTGGGCCAACTAAAGACTTGCATTCATTTGACACGTTCCAGAAAATACCACGTAGCTGACAAGAATAGTCCCCCCCCCCCCGCCCCCTTACGTCAGTGTCAAATTAATAGAAGTCATCAATAGCTGTTATTTTTGCTTACAATTAATTGACAACACATGCAAAATTTGATACATTACTTTTAGAACCGCTCCGTGTTCATCAATTATACTCTGCTTCTACCTCAAATAGTTAATCAGAAACACCGTTAAACAAATAGCTTGGCAAAACATCAGGTGTTGTCAGGGACGGGTGGGTGTAATCTAGTATAGTTTTACATACAGATCGAAGTTACAATGTAGCAGCCGATCTCATATGGTAAATTGAAATCAACCAGCAGGGGAAAAGAAAATTTTCCATCAGATTTTCTCTTCTCGTAGATTACCCTTATTAGTTGCAGCTCTGGTTTGATTCCCCTGTCTCCTTTCCATCTATTGCTACTTAGAAAATATACTGGCAGGGGTATTGATATTCTTCTTTCCGTCCATCCTAGAGTACCTTCCTTTATTCATTCGTTGCGGTGGATCCGGAGCCTATCATAAGAACACTAGGCGCAATGTGAGAATATACCTTGGATGTCGGCCAATTACAGGGCATGATACATGAACACATTCACACCCAGGGACTTGTTTTTTTGGTGGGGATAAAAGCAAAGAACCTGGAGGAAACCCACAAGCAAAATATCTATGTGTAAAGTTCTATACAGAGGCTCAAGCTGAGCTCAGGATCAGTCTAGAGGCCTTGAAGCTGTTTGGTGCTACCTGCTGCACTACTGCGCATTAAATATAAATATATATGAAGGGAATAAGAAAAAATAAGCAATACAGTGTGTTTTTGCACCATGGTGAGAGTAGCCACATGGCAGCTATCGGCTATTTATCCCCGACCCAGGAAAAAAAAAAAAAAAAAACGGGGATTATGGTTAGTAGGTATTCTGGGTGAAACTTACAGTACAGAGAGCCTTTAACTCACCAAATTTAATAAGTCAGAGTAAATATAACTTCAAACGCATGGGTACAGATATCCACATGGGCTGTTCCACTCTGGAAAGCAGCATTGTTGGATATGGACACCTGGGTGCATATAGGATCTGGCAATAAATTATCCAAAACATTCAGTAGTTTCTTTCTTCTCTGAATTAACTTTAAACCCCACTGCATATAACAGCCTTCCTGATAAGCAACACCTGACTAGCTGCAACAGTGCAGCACATCTGGGTGTGTTGACACCCGTGTTCTGTCTAACTCACAGGTGATTTTTTTTATTTATATTTATTTGCATTTTTTTTTGTATAAGTACAAAAGAACACCAGGATCAACGTGTCTTTGTTGCCGCATCATCCAGCTCTTTCACAGATTTACACTCTTGGAGTTAGTCTGTGTGGAACCGCTTTTCATGTCAGTGTTTGCACTTGTTAATGTGTTAAACTAAGTGTTCATGTACAGTAAAAGTGTTTCTCGGTTTCTGTGGCCGCCGTTGGGCGCGTTAAACTTTGCAATCATGTTTTTAAAAATGGAAAAGTTATTCCATTTTGACTCACGACTCGTTCGTAATTCGCATCTGTTTGGCTGCCCACTTCTTCAGTTGTTTTCTTTAATTGCTGATTTGACATGAAAAGAGGAGAAACTTCCATGCTATAATACGATTATGAAAATCACAATCCCGGAGAGGCGCAAATAACCCCTTGGTAATCCTTTGAGAGAATTGGAGAATATTTAATTAGCTGTAGACCCAAGTTGCTCTCATTCCCTCCTTTCGTTTAATTATTTATTTATTTATTTATTGTTTTTTACAAGCTCTCTCTCTCTCTCTCTCTCTCAGCTCTTTCTCTCAGCTCTTTCTCTCAGCTCTTGCTGTGATCCAGCTTTTTCCTTCAGCTCTAGAGACCCGGGAATCGTGTAAGTTAGTTAGCATGCTGAGCCCTGAATGGAAGAAAGAGTTCTCCATGCAGAGGGTGGCAAATTGCCTTCAACCCTCCCTCTGTCAGCAGAAATCGGGATGGAGAGAATATGTGCAGGAGGTCTTGATTGGGGTTCAGCTAGAGAGGTAACAAGGGCACGTGCGAATATATTCCACCATCGCACATACTGTAGTGCTGGCTTTCAGAGAGCCCTTGAATATCATCTGAGTTTTAACTGTTGTGCAGTTACGGTATGTCGTGTTCCACACTAGCTAATCGTTGTTGTTCGTGTGCGTCTATGGGATGTCAGATGGCTTTCAAGTAATTACGGTCATAAACTCATAATGATGAAATTAGGACATAGTGAAACTAAATGTCAGGGAAAAAAAAAATTACTTTCTGCACTGCAACACATTCGCTTTGAGTCTATGATACCAGCTTAACTTAACCCACCATCTTGTAAGATACGAGGAAGACATGCGTGAAGAGATCATTATGTAAAACTCGTGGGACTGCTAGAAATACAGCAGTGGCAATAAGGAAATGCAAACAGCGAATGATTCTTATTACCACAAGCTCACTTTGACAAATGTTTCTGTTTAAACAGCCTTATTTTCTCACAGAGAACGGGCCATCCTAAATGATGACTTAAGCAGAACATATTAATTTTCCTCATACCAAAGCACAGATGAATTCTTGAATCTGATTGGTCAGAAATAATGTTGTAGCAATATACCAATTTTATGGTACAATGTGGCATGAAAATGGATGGTTATCATACCCCTCATTCATTTACTTATTACTACAATCTCATGTATGCAACTACTAGTTAATTTTCTGTTTAAATTATTATTATTATTATTATTATTATTATTATTATTATTATTATTATTAGGGTTTGATTCCCACCTTGGCATGGAGTTTCCTCTGGGTAATCCGGTTTCCACCCACAGTACAAAGACATGTAGATTAGGCTAATTGGTGGTCCCAAATTGGCCGTAGTGTGAATGAGTGTGTGTGTGTGTGTGTGTGTGTGTGTGTGTGTGTGTGCCCTGCAATGGATTGGCACACTGTCCAGGGTGTACCCTGCCTTGTGCCTACAGTCTCCTTGGAGAGGCATCAGTCTTCCTACTACCCTGTGAAGAATGATCATTGTGAGAAAAAGGAATGAATAAATTAATAAATTCATCTTTTACTTCATTCATTGCATTGATTCGCTTACCCCCCCCTCTCTCTCTCTCTCTCTCTCTCTCTCTTTCATACACAGGCCCATGTGTGAGTACAGTAGCATGGTCGTCCATATGTTATTCCTTGCCTGAATGCAGATCTCTTGTTAAAGTGTGTCCATCATATAATCTGACATGGAGAACATCCAAATTAATATTTGTCGTGACTTATTCGTGGAAATTTTATTTTTCTATAGCCGCCTTCTGATCTAGAACATCGAACTTGGTGTGGCTAATCTACGGACACCCAGTGTCGATCTCTTTTGGACGTCTCTCAGCCTCTCACAATGTTTAGTATTCACGGTATTGCACAAGATTTTATTGGAATAATCTCATACAGTGTAAAAAGTAATAATCTTTAAAGCCTGTTGTAATTACACAGTCTAAAACCAGCTTAAGACTACTGTACCTCTTCACCATGCACTTCCAAAACCACTTAAATAAACCACTTCTCTGCAACAGGATTTTCGTTTTATAGTATTTTTAGACCCTGGGCTATTTATACTTGCATGAGGGTATATTTTTTGATGGAGACTATAAAGCACTTCTGTACGTCACTCTGGATAAGGGCGTCTGTCAAATGCTGTAAATGTAAATGCACTCGGCACCTAGTCACCGGCTGGGTCTGCTTGCTGCCTGTGCTGGCTCATGCACCCATCTTAGAAGGCAGTAGCAATGATGGCACCTGAAAGAAAATGATTTGAGACAGGTTTGAAAATCAGCCTGCATAAAGATGTTGCCAGGATACCTGGATCGTGTAGAGCTGGAGAAATGCCATATCAGATGTCTTTGTTACCAGAGTAATAGAAAAACTAGTCTTTGATTAGTTATATAAGTTATGTTTAGACTTTTCAGAAGTTATTTTTTACCATCATCGTCATCAACAACAACAGGAACAACGACAAAACCCTAAACCTACCCACCACGCCCGCGGTGCTTTCCACTGACATTTTTCCCCCTGGTTGGCTGCTGCACAAGAACTGTCACCTGTGATTTTATGGTGATTAAGATGATGCCATACATGCTTTGCTGTCTTGCTCGATGTAAGGATTGCCAAAGACACCAGTTTTTGTGCAAAGAAATTATTTGTCGACTTTCTGCGTATTATAATAATAATAATAATAATAATAATAATAATAATAATAATAATAATAATACATTTAAACTAAGAAAGGAATACAACTTATTGAAAGAGATTTGTTTGTATTCGCTTATAATAATTAATAAATAATAACTTTACCTGGTTTCTAGCCCATACGGTTACAGTCTGTTCATTGTCTGTGATGTGTGTGTGTGTGTGTGTGTGTGTGTGTGTGTGTGTGTGTGTGTGTGTGTGTCCAACTTTCACTTTAAAGCCAACAGCACTCGTGTGCTTCTTTTACTTATTTCTGAGGAACTGTAAATACTATAGCTTTGGACCGTTGATCATTTGAGAGAGACGATTTTAAAGTTTTGTGTATGTATTGTATTGTCGAGTAAAAGCCCGAATGCAGGATGGCAGTTTTTCCAAAGCGGTCAAAAAGCTTTTTTTTCAGTGTGTGTCCACTCTACCAATCCAATTATAGTCTGTGGAGTGATTTTTGCAGTGATTTCAGGACCATTTTTGAAGGGATGAATTATTTTTGATCGATATGATTTTCTGCCAATACTAGTATTAGAGTTCTCTGAGCCCTCGTCATGCCGTCACGTTTTCCAATCAGATCAAGAACATGCGAGCTAGGAGTCAGGGCAGCAGCACGTGTACCAAATGGATCCTCATAACTCAAAATGGAAACCAATTGGTCGGGATTCTTAGATAAGTAATGGCAAGCCATTCTTGGTGGGGAGAAGGGATCAGGCCCACCTGCATTAATTGCTAAAGTTTTCACACTTTGTACAAACTAAACTTTGGCGCTCCTTCTCCGACTACTAATGCTAATAATACAGGGGATGGACAATGAAACTGAAGCGCCTGGTTTTAGACCAGAATAATTCATTAGTATGCGGTCAAAACAGCATCAATTCGTCTTGGGAATGACAGATACAAGTCCTGCACAGTGGCCAGAGGCATTTTGAGCCATTCTTCTTGTAGAACAGTGGCCAGGTCACTACGTGATGCTGGTGGAGGAAAACGTTTCCTGACTCGCTCCTCCAAAACACCCCAAAGTGGCTCAGTAATATTTAGATCTGGTGACCGTGCAGGCCATGGGAGATGTTCAACTTAACTTTCATGTTCATCAAATCACTCTGTCTCCAGTCTTGCTGTGTGTATTGGTGGATCATCATCCTGAAACACAGCACTGCCTTCAGGATACAATGTCTGAGCTGTTGGGTGCACATGGTCCTCCAGAATGGTTTGGTCGTCCTTGGCAGTGATGCGCTCATCTAGCACAAGTATTAGGCCTAGGGAATGCCGTGATATTGCAGCCCAGACTATCACTGAACCACCCCCATGATTCACTCTGAGCATGCAACAGTCTGGGTGGTTACGCTTCTTTTGAGCTTCTCCACATCGTAACTCTCCCGGATGTGGGAAAGTCAGTGAAGGTGGACTCATCAGAGAACAATACATGTTTCACATTGTGCACAGCTCATGATTTTCACTGCTGGCACCATTGAAACCGATGTTTGGCATTGGCACAAGCAACCAAAGGTTTGACTATAGCAGCTATAGCAATTTCCAAATTGCCCGTAGTGTGTGAGTGTGTGTGTGCGCACTGCCATGGATTGGCATCCTGTCCAGGGTGGACCCCGCATTATCCAGGCCCCCTGTGACTCTGGGTACAGAATTAAGCAGGATAGACGATGACAGATTATCCAGAGTATGTTAAGTACCCATATTCAGGTCCATAAGTATTGGACAGCGACGCAATTTGTTTGCTTGCATGCTTGCTTTTGGCTCTACATCAGCGCAATAGATCTGAAGTGTAAACTTTCAGCTTTAATTCAATGGGTGTTTAATAAAAATATTGACTTAATCATTTAGACATTCTGAGCATGTATTACGTTTCACACGGCCAAAAGAAATTGGCTTACTGACTGATAAAGCAGTTTCATGGCCTGTTTTTTGACAAATTAAGGAGATATAAAAGGCCTTGAGTTGATTTCAGGTGTTGAATTAGCATTTGGATTTTGTACCTGACAAAAAGCGACTAAAATGCAATTATTTATAAGATTTTCATACAGCAAATGTGCTGCAGTGTTGATAAACAGCAGCTTGATGAAAGAAATGAAGCTCATGCTATTCACCTGCAACCTCTTTGGGGACCGGATCAGGCAATACATGGATATGATGGCACTCCTCATAGGCAAGGCAAGTTTATTTGTATAGCACATTTCGTGCAGAATGATAATTCAAAGTGCTTTACATAAAAGAGAAGAAAATAATCATAAAATGAAATAGAAAATAATAGCTAAAGTTAAAAATGGAAGATTTCAGACATAAAATACAGTGCAGTCAGTTCGGATGAAACACAGTGCTCATTCAAAAAACGCACAGCTAAACAAATGAGGTTTAAGTCTAGATTTAAATGTTTTAGCACATCTGATCTCTTCTGGAAGCTGCTTCCAATTGCGGGCGGCATAATAGCTTTACAAGACTCCCCTTGTTTTGGGAGTAAAAATTTTAAAGTAAGAACGTGATTGTCTAGTCTGTCAATTTTGGGATCATAATAGATGGAAAACAATTGATTGGCACTGACTATTTATTACATATTAGATTTAAAATGTTAATTAACTAGTCATAAAGCAATATGGATGCATCAGTAAATAATAACTAATAAGAATTAAGTATAGTATTTTGAATTTAAATCTGTATAAATCTACATCAGGGAAGTCAGTTTTAATGGGCTTGATTAAATTAATAATTTGCAGGTGTTGAGAAATGTACTGTATATTGTATTGAGTGCACTGGGGTGTCAGGTGACAACGGTAAATGGTTACCTTAATGTTAAGCTTAGCTCAGGGACGCAGGGCAGTCAGGACCAGCACTACATGTCAAAGAAATACTTTAGGACTGCCAAATCATCACAATTTTATTTGTACATTGAAAAAAGAATGAATACACTGGTGAAAAAAAATCGCCTTCACAACTAAGTCAAGGCGGCACTGTGGCATAGTGGTTAGCACTGTCGCCCTGCTCCTCCAGGTCCTGGGGTCGATTTCGCATCGGGGCTGTGTGCATGATCTCCCCGTACTTGGTAGGTTTCCTCTCACAATCCAAAGACATGCAGAGTAGGCTAATTGGCATTCCCAAATCGCCCGTAGTGTGTGAATGTTGACTGAAGGTTCTACCACGGTCGTACAAAATGGAAATAAATACAAAGGTCACCACTGACTAATGGTCCCTAGTTGGTCTACAGAGGTTCCTAGATGGATAGATGGAACTAAGTCAAAAACACTCTGGAAAAGGCATGCTATTGTCAAAGCCCTCAACCAGAATTCGCCTTTACAGATGTGAAATACTGAGAGCTCAAGTATGCTAGACCCACAAGATGCTAACCACTGGTAACATTCTAGAACATTTATTCTAGAACACATTGGTCTTTGCTAGAAAACATTTAGAAACCTGTCCGGGTCTGATGCTTAATTCTTTGAACATATGATACCAAGGGTAACTTTTATCAGAGGTATTGATTGATGATATGACTGCTGGAAGCATGAAGAGTTTGAAAGTGTAGAGAGCCATAATTTTTGATCAGATTCAGTGAAACTCTGCAAAACCAGTACAGCACGCTATAATACAGATGACAAATGATCCAAAACATATGGCGAAAGCAAACAAAGAGCTTCTGAAGACAAAGAAATGAAAAAGTCAATCACCTAACTAAGGGGCAGTTGTAGCTGCTTGGGGCATTTGTTGGTCAATGTCCCTTTCTAGCTTTTTTTCACATTAAACTGAACTTATGTGTTAGCAGGCAGTGGTAAAGCGCTCGCCCTATCATCCGGAGATCGCGAGTTCGATTCCCAGGTGATGCTGTAACCTCTCGCAGCCGGAGGCCTAGAGAGAGCTGATTGGCCGAGCTCTCTCAGAGGGGAGGGATGAGAGGTACTTAGTGCTCCCACATTAATCACAGCTGTACAGCCAATCATGGGCGTCTGTGAGCTCGCGTAAGCGGAAGGGGCGGATAGCGCTGTCCTCCGAGTGTGTTATGCCGTTACGGTGCGTGAGCGAGCAGTTCGAACAGATGCGGTCGGCTGGCATCACGTGGTTTGGAGGAAATGGTAGCTTTGGCCTCCAACCTAGTGGAGCCCCCTAGTGACGGGGAGGAATTAGACACCACTAAATTAGGGAGAAAATTGGGGGGAAATCCAATGAGCAAAATAAAAACAACGGAACCTTTTATCATCTTTTGAAAATATAAAGATATCTGTTGTATGGAGTAAAGATTCTGCCAACAGTAGCAGCCTTTGTGGCCGTTGAAATGAAGAGTTTTATAGAGGTGTTGTATCAGAAACAGAAAACATAAAAAGCTTGTGTGCTGAGTAGTCATATGTCCCTGCGTTGCTCCTTGTTATTAAAGGGATGTAATAAAGACGTATCTTCTGCTTAACATGAACTATAATCCTGCTGGTGCCCCTGACCTGACCGAAGCCAAACTGGGGATGCTTTTCACTCACAAATCTACAGCACTCCAGACAAGCTGCAACTGAGGGCAGCTGCAATAAAAGCCTGGCGAAACATGTCAAGGAAGGAAACTCTGCATTTGATAATGTCCAAGGCCTCCTGAATGGAAGCTGAAAGTCTACACGTCAATCACATCTTAATGGCTTCATTTTATTTCCCTTGTGGTTTGCATAGGTAAAATTAAGAAAATTGTTACTGTCAGGTTTGTGCTCTGTGTATGTGTGTGTGTGTGTGTGTGTGTTTTTTGAGAAAAGATGTAATTATTTCAGCCATCACGCTGTCATTCGCTTTTCTCTAAAACTTATCAGAATGCCTCCACTGTTCCATTTGTCAGTTTTGTTGGCTCCCTCCTGTACACCCTCTTTTTTAATGGCATTGCTTTATACAGTCACTTGTCAGGTTGTCTTTTAATCCGTGTGTTTTAATACTGTTTCCATAACAACCTTTGGACCATTTTATTGTTTTCCTGCTGTACTTTGTCTTAATGCAGCTCTCAGTTTGTCCACTCACTTTCCTTATTTCTTCTATTCTCTCGTATTTTAGATTTTTTTTTTCACCTCTATTAGCTTCTAGTCACCTTTATTAAAGTTCCACTTTTTTATAACGTAATGCATAATGCATCTTGAACTTGTTTTGCTGTAATTCGGAAATCATCCACCGTACTACTTATATATATTATTTTTTATAATTCAGTGGAAATGGATGAGAGTTAACGGATCAAGCGGCGCAACATCAACTCAGGGGTTTTGGTCTTATCAGTAATGTAGAGCAGGACCTTTTTTATTTATCTGGTGTGATTCCCCAGGCTGGAGAATGGCAGTAAGCCATATGGCATGGCTCTGAAGGAAACTCTACACAAGCGCTGTAGTCCACCTGTAAGCCTGCGTTATCTCTTCATCTCTCCGCTAACTGCGAGTCGCAGAGTGCCAACAAGCTTCAAGATCCTCACAGGCTGATTAGTTCCTAAATACAGTGATTATATGCATCAACATTCCATCTGGGCCTCTTGCTGCCTTATATCCTGTGTTAACAAACAAGATTTTTTTTTTTTGTTGTTGTTGAGGAAGCTAAACCTCCTCGTGGTTCTGTGCATTAATTATATATCAAAGTGGATATGAAAAAAAGTGAAGTTTATGAAAATCTAGTTGTTTCAGGGGGAGTACAAAAGTTTCCTAAGATATTTTTTTTCTGACATTAAGTCAGTTTATTTATAAAGAGGCTCAACTGATAGGCTTGAGGTCATCTAATTGACACAATTTACTGCAAATTTATCTAAGCAATATTCTATCAGGTTAAATTAAAGGCTCATGGATGTTATCATGCACACACAGTTAATAAACATTACAGACCTCAATTGAATTGAAATAATGAATTAAAAAGAAAGCAATCTATAAAAAAAAAGGAGCTCAATCTATAAATTAAGACTAGTTATTTAGTCATTGCATAGCAGATGGAGTTGGAATGTTTTCTATAGTAGCTGAGGACGCCTAATAGCTATGCGACATTGGTGGAAGATTGAGCACACACTGCATTTAGGAGACACATGTTCACCATTTCTTTTTTTTTTTTTTTTAATGTTTAATGGGGCTTTGCCATGAATGCACGTTGCACTTTACAAGTGATACGAAGGCTATCCTATGAAAGCGTTTACACACACAACTGATAAAAGACACCCAATATGGGTGCATGTGCCTGAATTTATCATCAACCTTGTCCGGAGAAGGCTGACGGTTTGAGAGTTCATCAAACACCGTGTTGTGTCTTTGCAGTTGTTCCTATAAAAGAGGTCTTGATTTATGGTGTAGGTCCTTGATTTTAATTACCAGTTGTTAATATGTGCAAGGATAGAAATCTCTCTCTCTCTCTCTCTCTCTCTCTCTCTCTCTCTCTCTCTCTTCCTCCCTCCCTGCCTGTATTTATTTCTGTCTCAGCTGTTGCCACTTTGCTTTTCCCTTTATTGATATATGATTCCCTTTCATCTGTAACTCATCTTGGTGAAACTTCATCACCGCTGTAAACAATGTGAGATGGCAGGTGTTGTGCTGTCAGTGCCAATCAGAGTGACAGGACCAGTCAGGAATCACAGTCTCCACCACTCAAAACGTCAAGCCGCACACACAAATACTGGCATGCAAAGTACGATTTTGAATGAGCAACCGGAAAAAAGAGAGGGTGTAATGAAAAGAAGAGGTTTGTTGGGTGCTTATCCTGTTTTTTTTTTATTATTTTTTTTATTTTGTTGTTTTTTTAGAAGACTTACATTAAAAGCCCCAAACGACTATACAAACCTCTGGGAAATCCTACATCAGGCTCAGCAGAACATCAGTGAATACCTAGAAAAATAGACTATGCTCAGAAGTCATAGACGTTGCAATTGTTTTTCCAGATTAAGATCCCTCCGATTCATAATACGCATAATATCGCTCACGCACCATCGTCTATATCACTTTATCCTGTAGTCAGGGTTGCAGGGACCTGGAGCCTATCCCAGGAGACTTAGGACACAAGGCAGGGTGAAGAGGGTGCCACTCTATCGCCGGCCGCACAAACACTACTGGCAATTTGGGAACACCAATTAGTAGGTCTCTGGAATGTGGGAGGAGACCAGAGTACCCAGAGAAAACCCACCAAGCACGGGGAGAACATGCAATCTCCATGCACACAGAGACGGGAATCGGGTCTGACCGGGAATCGAACCCGGACCCTGTAGTGCTAACTGGAGGTGCAAATTTTTAGGCTGCATCAAGCAAAGAAAACAACTAAGGAAATTTGAAATTAATAGAACTGGATTATGACCCTTATAACACAGTATCAAAACCACCATCAACTTTTTAAAAGAGAAAAAAAATTATAAATATGAATAGAGATCACATAAACACTTTGCGAAGTTCCATGGTAACACCAACAACAATGACAAAACCATAGCTATGTTTAATAGTGAATGTAAGAGCCTCTCCATACAAACATAGAGTAATGAGAAGTCGGAGGATTAGGACTAAACAGCTGCGTGGGTATAAGAAACCTAGTGAGAAACCACGCTAGTGAGATGGATCAGAAAAAAGGCTTAAATTTGCTAGGGAACATATTGATTGGGCTTTGGAGCAATGGAAAAAGGTCATGTGGTCTGATGAGGTCAGGATGATCCTATTCAGAGTGATGGGTGCAGAAGGGTAAGAAGAGGAGTGCATGAAGCGATGTACCCATCATACACCAAGCCTCTGAAGCCAATGTGATGATCTGGGGGTTGCTTAAGTTGTTCAGGTCAATAAAATGTTCTAAAGAGTATGGAGCATTAATTGGAAATAATACAAACCTAATTATGTATGTATAGTTTTCATAGCTTTTGCACACTCAGTGAGCACTGCTTGTGATTCTAGCCAGATATCCAGCCTGTCCTGCCACTGGTTTTGTTCGTCTGTTTTACTGCCGTATAACACGTGCCTGTACATGTAACCTGAGTAATAATGTCTCTTTCCCTTTTGCTGCAGGTCCAGATTGGTATTTGGTGCGAGTTGAGCTGACAGTCCTGGATGTCAATGATAATGCTCCAGAGTGGACAATGGTACCCTTCCCTTACTTGGCAGTCGTGTCTCCTATCGCAGCCCCCAGCACACTCGTATACAAGCTCACCGCTCGGGACGGCGACGAGGGTGTCAACGGAGAGGTGGAATACTTCCTGTCTGATGGTAAGACAGCTCCTTTCATAACCAGCTTTTGTATCGATGGAGGCGAGTCAGAGAAAATGAAGCGAGGATGTTTGAAAGCAAATCCAGATGGGAGACAGGCAAAGCATGCCAGACAGATATAAATATACCAGGAGAGGTTGACACTTTTTTTTTTTTTTTTTTTTTTTTTGAAATAACAAAATTGAAACTGTAAAACTTGAAGTAGGTATGTGTAGTGATTTTAGGGGTTAAAGTTGTGCTGTAAACATGAAAAGACTTTAACAGGTTCAAACTCTTGCTTAAACAGACATAGCGTTTATATTTACATTAGCACAATTTAGCAGATGCCCTTAT
Source organism: Clarias macrocephalus (assembly GCA_011419295.1). NCBI lineage: Eukaryota > Metazoa > Chordata > Actinopteri > Siluriformes > Clariidae > Clarias > Clarias macrocephalus. The sequence goes on from JAAGKR010000143.1 coordinate 112,929, forward strand.
GCAGAAGAGATAAACATGCAAAGGGAAAATCCACCGTAAACAGTTTGCATATTAACCTTCATAATTAAGATGGGATTTGCAACAACATTCAGGTTTATTCTGTAATAAACGTCTGTATTGATATAGTCTTTAAAGATTTAGTTTAGATCATATATATATATATATATTTTTTTTTACAAATGTTCGTATGTTGATCTATTTTAGGTTGTCTGATGCCTTTCATAATGACACCATTGGGATTTAGCCTTTGCTTCATCTCTACCTAAAGAGAGCCGTGCAGCAGCGATTTAGTCCATTAGTCTGTCCAGCTCTCTCCACCTCCTCATGCTCAGAAAGTTTAACATCCAATTTTAAGCTTCAAATGTTATGCTAATCTCAGCGTCAGTGCCATTGTGCTTGTAATCTCATAGATTGCTATCTACATCAGCCAATTCTGTGTTGGGAAATTAAAGCAACTTTGAGTCAACTTTGAGTTGGCTGCCTTCGCTAAATCTACAGTATATTATTTTTTTCTTTAATATTGAGAAAAGAAGCTATTTTTTTTTTTGTTGTTGTTGTTTTTAGGAGCTAACAATGATACCTGCCCGTTTGAGATATTGTTTATTTCCCCCTATTAATAGGCATTGGAACTCTGCACAAGCAAACTAGCACTAGGGAACCTATCCCCCTGTGATGCCAGAATAGAAGACATCCACTAGGATCTCAAGATAGCAAAAGTACAGCGCCGAAAAAAGCCCTAGAATTGCTGAGCACATCACATATATTTCAATATAAACCTATAACTATATTGCCAAAAGTATTCGCTCGCCTGGCTTCACATACATATGAAGAATTTGAGTAACTTCCCATTCTTAATCCATAGGGTTTAATATGACGTCCCATTTGCAACTATAACTCTTCTGGTGAGCCTTTCCACGAGGTTTAGGAGTGTGTTTATGGGAATTTTTAACCATTCTTCCAGAAGCGCATTTGTGAGGTCAGACACTGATGTTGGACGAAAAGCCCTGGCTCGCAGGCTCCGCTCTAATTCATCCCAAAGGTGTTCCATAGGGTTGAGGTCAGGACTGTGCGGGCCAGTCAAGTTCTTCCACACCTAAGTCGCTCATCCATGTCTTTATGGACTTTGCTTCGTATACTGGTGTGCAGTTCATATACTGTAGTATGCATTCACAAGTTCTTATGCATGAGAAAGCAGGCGGGTGAATTTTTTTTTGGCAACATGGTGTATTTTTTTTATGTCAGGGTGGAGTCTTCTTTTTTAATACTAATTGGCTGATGCCAGGACAGATTAGTCATTGAACATATATGTCCTGAGATAACTTACCTCATATGAGGCTGAGAAGTGCAGTGCAGTTTACTGTATCATTTATCTTTCAATATATTTAATGCAGGAGGCGATGGCCGATTTGACGTGGACCGGAAGATGGGTCATGTGCGGACCACGGGTTTGCCTCTGCAGCGGGACAGGGAATATTTACTGACTGTCATGGCTGCTGACCTTCTGGGAAGTCGCAGTGTTCCTGCCATCCTTTCCGTGATAGCAGGACCCCGAGCGCCACAATTTACCAACGCCTCCTACACAATATCCATCCCCGAAAACACACTTGAGGGACAGCCGTGAGTAATGATATTGCACACGAACGCGAACTAAACTAATCTAACACCATACATACACACACACACACACACACACACACACACAAGGTCCCATACTGTATGAACTCCGGATTGTTTACTCGGTGTCGGTCACAAATTGCTCATCATCATCTTCCTCATCATAGCAGTGACATTCTCATCTTTGCCTCTGTGGTGCTCTTTTCCCTGCTCGCTGAAGCATACAGTCTGTGCTCAATAGAGTGCGTGCACGGCTCATTAATGGCTCTGTTTGTGCAGCTGTATGATGAGAAGCATTAACTATGTATGACACATGCTAATTCAGCAAAGTCATGCTTATCACACATGCTCTCACAGTGGGGTATTAGTGACTTTAGAGTAAAAACCGAGAAACAAACTTTTCCAAGGCAAAAAATAAAGAATGTTTGTCTTTGTTTACCCTGTCTGTGCTGCCTTCATCCAATTAATTTCCTTGGCTTGTGTTTTCACTATATGAGCTGATTTGTAATTACATTTTACAAGAATAAACACAGTCCCTACCCTACAGCTGGGAGATATAAAGTAATCCTAAAATATAGCTCCTCATTATTCGCATTTGCCTCCCTTACCAAGTGCTACAGATATTACGCTCACACCATAATTTCCTCTAACGTCTTTTAAAATGGAAACTTCTGTATAATATGCGTGTTCATCCCTTTGGTATGGAGCACCTTTCCACAGGTGAAAAAAGAAATACTACTTTTTCAACAAGGGGTCCAAGTCAACCCGGAACTGATGAATGATGATGGATTTCCTCATGAGCGAAGAATAAAAGACTTCAAGCACATTACGACGATGAGACTCTCAGCTGCCGTAAAACATTACAATGCGAAAATCAATTAATAACTTTTCAGCAACTTGTAGAAGAGATGCGTATGTCTGTGGGGATTGTACACACAATCAATCATTCATGAACCCCACTTGGACATTATGGGAACTCGGCTGTGAGTCACTGACACATCCTCTATATAGTCCTGACCTCACTCCAAGTGATTTCCACATGTTCAATTCATTAAAAGATTTTTTTTCTTTCTTTTTTTATCTTTTGGTCAGTTATTGTACACAATCAAAAGTCCTTGTTAGCCCCTTAAAATGAAAGTTCCCTGGCTGTCTCTGAATACATATATTTGGCAACATCTAGTAGGGATTTGTTCATGTTTACACAACTACCTACTATAATACCTACAATTTTTTACAAATTTTATTCTAAATCAAAAATGAAATGGTTTCAAATCTGTTGGAATTTAGGCCAGATAAGGCAATGGCAAATTTTTCAGCCAAAGTAGACTAATTATAACCAGCCATGGAATTGCTTTTGGAATCTAGGATGGAAATGGCTGAAGTTTGGCACATACAGTATGGATCAGCTGTGACGTCGGTTCACAACCCTTCCTTGCTCTGCATGTTTTTTGGGATTTTGCAGCTACCCACACAACTCATTCGTCAATTATCAGCCTTTTTAAATCGGGGTGGAAGTTACAGAGCAGTGAAAACACTAAAATGTACAGGAAAGGAGACGTCAAGGACAATGCTTTGGAACCTGTGAAGTATCGATATGGACAATGGTGTATTTGGGCCATTTTTGTCCTAAAGGGAGTGAGATTTAAACTTTTAAAGCTATTTTAATGAAGTGGCTCATATGCCATCATGCTTATGTGGAATTTTAGCTAAACGATATTGTTCCCAGTCATGCCTGAGATATGGGCTCATCAAGATTAAAATATGGTTATGTTCCATGGTGGACTTGGACTTGCTTTCAGGAAACTTAAAAATTGTAGAATTTGAGAACTTTTCTTTCTTTTTCTTTGTTTTTTAAAAATATTTTTTTAGTAATAATAATGACTTTAGACTTTTAGCGCTTGCATGGACCGATCAATGTGTTCATAAATTATAAGTAAGGTGCCTAAACAAACAGCTTTTTTGTTGCCTAATAAATGTATATTTATTAATCCTAAATTCAAAGTTGAATGACCACTGCAGTGCAACTAGGCTGTTATAAGGTGGTTCTCTGGATAAGAGATGCAGTTTGGAACCTTATTCTGATTTCATAGAAGTGTTGAAAAAACATGGACTTAACACATGGATTCAACACATCCTGTCAATGTTTTCACTAGCCGTGTTATTTATTTATTTATTTATTTATTTATTTATCATTACCCACTTTTCATACTGTAAACCCTGTTAGCATTACATGACGCAGTGATCTTTAATCACCTTTTTCTTGATACTACCTATGCGGTGATTGCTTCTACACATCTGGGTTATTTTATATTATTAATTAAGTTTAGTTATGTTCTAACCAAAAAAAAAAGTAAATAAAATAAAAGCAAGCAACGGAGATTTTCATTTATTGTTTTAATGCCGAGAACTGCATTACACATCACCTTCGCATGTACTCCCCCCCAAAAAAAAAAATAATAATAATCAATGAGTACACGGTATCTACTTATTATCATTCCCTTTATGCAGTGATAACTATTTCTGTCATCTTTCCGTTCTTCCATCTGACTTCATCCGTTTATCTCTTTCACTTCCCCTTTTGTCAGAATCTGATGCAGATCATATGGCAGCCATGTTACAGTAATCTGGCTGCTGTCTGATAAGTCTCCGGACCCTGCAGGCTTTCATCACCAGTTTCAGTCTGTGCTCAATGATCGTTTTAGGCTGTAATCTATTGAAGAAATGATGGTTGTGGGCTTTGTTTATGCCCTCAGGCCTGCAGTGATTAAGATTAAGTGGCCCTGCACAAGTTGGTTCACAGAACTGCACACAGAGGCTTCTCTTGGGTGCTGTTACCATGATACTCTGTGGGGTAAACGGATAAATGTTTGCTTACGGGGTTATCTTTTGTCAACCTTAATTTGCAAAACGCATAGTCTTCAATCAACCTTGCTTGAAGTTGTAATGACATGCTTGTCAAAGGAGACATTTTATTAATGCAGGTAAAAGCACCTTTTGTTCTCGTTGTAACATCCATCTCTCTGTTTCTTCTCCAGCTTTCTGGTCACTCCAGCATTGTCTTTCCAGAAGGAAGTGATCAGCTACAGCTTGCTTATCAACCCCAGCAGTCTATTCAACATTGATCAGGAGAGTGGAGAGATCAGCTTAACGCGTAGCCTTGACTACGAGACTGACCAGCACCGATACCTGCTGCTCGTGAGAGCCAGCGAGAACAAGGAGAGCCTCAGCAGTGCAGCAGAGGTGAGGGCTAGCAGAACCATGGCTAATGTGTCTTTGATAAAAAGGACATCAAATCAAGTCAGAATACTGCACGGTCAATTAATCAAATGAATGTTTTTTATTTATTTATTTATTTATTTATTTTTTAATCTAATATATGTTATATCTGTGCAGTACATTCTGTATACTGCACATTTTCCTGTACTAAGAAAAGAAAAGGGGAGCTGTTGATTTAGAAATCCAATATAAATACAGTCTGCGGACAGATGCTGAGGAAAAATACGAGAGGCATTCAAGGCAAACCGGGACTTTCTCTGGGATTAAATTTCTCGTGAATGACGTTTCCAGAAGCCTTCAAGAACAGTATGGTGATGAGCAGACTGTATGTCTGTGAAAGACAATCCCGACTGAGGTGGCTTAAACCCCACTGCAGTCCTCTCCGTGAGAATTCAGCAAGTGAAACGCCTGATCCTTGAAAATCAACGGATAACTTGTCGCCAACTCGTCTGTGGTAACTGTACACATCCACATTTACAGGAAATCAGCTAGGAGTTATTAGCACATCCTCTGTATAGTCCTGACCTCGCTTCCAGCTATTTCAACATGTTTTGAGTCATTAAAGGAGTTCCAGGAAGGCCAACGTGAATCAGGAAGTCTAATTATGGCCATTATTTGGCCATGAGAAAAGTTTTTACCTTGATGGTATCCAAGCACTAGTGAAACACTGAGATAAGTGCATCAGTTTAGCAGGGGATTATATTGAAAGATAAAAGTTTTTAATCTTTCATAATTGTGTTCTTTTATTCTGCTCAAAAGTTCCATTAATGTGGATGGGAGTTATTGCCACATCCTTCTTACAGTCCTGACATCACCCCAAGCCATTTCCACATGTTTGAACCATTAAAGGAGGCCAGTGTTTCAGACGTGATCATGGCTTCGGCATACTGGGAAAACTTTCTACCTTGATGATATATAAGCAGAAGTGAAACCCTGGGATAAATGCATTAGTGTAGCAGGGGATTATACTGTATAGAGAAATAACTGCAGTTTTTACTCTGACTACTTTGTACTTTTATTCTGCAAAACCAAAAGTCCTGGCTCGACTTGAACACTCCTCATACTTTAAATGCTATATAAAAGATACAAAAAAGCATATTATTGACTTAACAAATATCTTTCTTTTTCTAGGTTCAGGGTTTATCGTATTTGTTGCCTGTAGTAGATAGAAAGGCTCTTTCTTTCACTGAATATTAGTCCCGTCAGTCGTGTCATTGCTTAACCTTGCTCATTCAGTATGTGTTTAAATTCTTTGCTTCTTTATGGCTCCTGTGTGTCTTTACACCATGTCGCTGAATAGATATCAATCACCCCTGAAAAAGACCTTCCCTTCTTGTATCTTAAACCAGTCTGACAGTGAGTTTCACTGCTTCTCACATTCACACTTTATTGGAAGCACTCATTCCCTGAACAATTTGATGTCTTACTCAGGGTGATGGATCTGGACCATAGAAATAGTGTTTCAAATGAACCCTTCAAGTCTATTGCATCCTCTACTTCCAGACCTCATATATGATTCTTGATGGCTCATTTCTTCCCAAAGCTTTTATAGAATTTTATTATTTACATTTTTGAGGGCCTATATCACCCCCTGACGTAAGACTTTATATAATACAACATTTGGTCCTGGAGTGCGGCCTGGAAGACTGTATTAAAAAACATCAATGGATGAGAGTAGCTCCTAGGCATTTTAGCTGAAGCATGCGCCTGTATTATGACTTACTTTATCTTATAGGAAAATTCTTCATGAGAGGTTTTGGTGGATTACATTTAACAAAAAATGCACCAATATTATACCAAATCATACACTTTACTATACAGTACTATACAGTTACTTCATTATCTGCGTCACCTTCACAATCACGTTTTAGATATAAAAAAATATTATCATCAAGAAGGTGGACTCTTTGAGCGATTAAATGTTCAATGTAAAATGTCTAATATGTAATTATAATATATGTAAATAAAAGTTTAAATTTCTAATAAAGGAAAAATTTTTCAGTGTTAACTGTAACCCTACTTTTGGCCCACCCAGTGTTATGTGTGTCAAATGTAGAATATGTCACAAGCTTTGGAGCAATTCAGGTTCAGTGTTCAAATGTTTCATAGAAACCTTTCAAATAGTTACTTTAATGTAAATGCCTGAGCAACAAATTTGTATATATAATATATAATTTGTAATATGTATATATCCAAAATGTTGCATATTAATAGATGACAGATTTAGTTCATGAAATTTATCAAAGGTAATTGTCTAAATGTTTGTTTGCATGGCTGAATTATAGACTAAAACTACCAAAAAAAAAAAAAAAAAGTGCAATGGCAATGATTTAAGTCTGTGAATGATAGCTGCATGGATGCCTCCAACAACAACATGACCCTTGAGACTCACATCTTGCTTTGGCGAGGCACAATCTGTGGTGCTCAGTGATCCATAGGACTTTCTTGTCCTAAGGAGAGTCAGTCAAGCACACAGACATGTGGTGGGCCAAGAGGATGGTACAAAACAATGCCAGTGCACTCAACTGCAAACACCAAGAGGGCTTGATAAGTGCAGTACAGGGCAATGAAATGACGGGCAGCTGTTTCTCCGATCTGTTCAATCTGTGATCTAAAGTCTTGGGGTTAAAGATAAAAAACAGACTAAGAGAGACAGAAGTGAAAGTTGGACTACGTGCTATACTGAAAACTCCTGTCATCCTAAATAATTTAGTTTCTTTTTCAGTTCATGTCCAGTGTTGGGGGACGTTACTTTTTAAAAATTACTGTCTTCAAAAAGTAATCAGTTACATTACTGCGTTATTTTCTGATCAAAGTAACTAGTTCGAGTACTTTTCCATTGCAGAAAATGAAAACTCCTTTGTGATTCCTCATGCATGTTGTTTTAGTCAAGACCTTTATAATTATTCTACCATCATCACTCAGCGAAGTTTGGCCCATAATCTGTTAAACTACTAATACCCCTATTTCACCTACGCGGTTTTGCTCGGTGGCCGTAAGTACGGTTCATCATGATTCACGGCGAGTTTCGGCGCTGTGATTAGGTTTCCATCTTTCCGCGCGCCAGTCCTCACATAGTCAAACCGCATAGGTGAGATAGGAGTATAACAGCAGGAATAACAGAGGGGGCCGGGTTATCGGGGACGGGGCTTGTTGGACACCTTTCTCACACACTAATGGATTGGGAATGACTGCCGTCTGGCTCACGGATTGCATAAATTTTTTGAATAACGGATTACATTTTTGAAAAAGTAACTAAGTAACTGAGTACTTGAATTGCGGACCGAACACGTTAGAATACTTGTTACATCAAAAAAGTAATCCGAGTACTCTAACGCGTTACTTTGAACAAATGATGAAAAAATGCGTTACTTTGCAACGCGTTACACCCAGCACTGTTCATATCACATCACAAATGTCTTTATCTTATCATCGCAAAGAGCTTGAGGCCTTGTTCTTTCCTACTTATTCTCTTTTAAATGTACTTGTGATGCTTAATGAGTTATGGACTTCACAGTGATGCTTTAGACAGTGATCTCTTGTTAGGTGCTTGTCATTTCTGGAGGAGCTCAGACTATTTTTGATCTCCGCTGCTTTGAAAGTTACTAAGCAACTGTCTATGGGCTTTAGAGACAAACTGTCTCCCTCATAAAACACTCCTACACACTTTATTTAGTGGCAACAGTAATACATGAACAAAAAAAAAAAAAAAATCTGTTGAAAACATACTGAGCACCTTATCTTTTATGGAAAGGCATGTTTGAATGAAACTATAGACAAACATTATCCCAACCCATTTTTGCCAATACAGTCTCTAAACAACCAGAGATCAATAGCACTTCATTAATAGCGTTAATACTACTTAACATCTGTTTGCACAATGTCCAATCACTAATACGTCCCTGGTTCCTTAAGTTTGTAACAAAGTTCGGAAATAAAGAACTCAACAGTATCCCACACAGATGGTGTGTCTCAGGTCTCTTGTACACAGAGTGCTTGTGCATCTCTGTTCAGTTTTCTTTTGAATACAGCAAAACCAGTGCTAGTGATGGCTGAAGGAAAATGTGAAAGAATAGATTAGAAAGTGAACCAAAGGAATATTAAACAGCTACGCTGTCTTATACAGTGGGGTGCGCCAACATCCAAACTGTAGAATGTCTGGTTTCACAGAACAAATGATGAAAAAACTTCAATCAGAGGTATTTCACTTGAAAGATAAAAATAACTACTATTGTTAAATGTTCCTTTGAAGTCTTCCTTGCAACATTGCAATTCCGGTCATTTGTTCAGCGTGATCCCAAAACCATGTCGTCAACGTAGATTCAACAACATTTCATTGAATAAATCTAATTGCTCTCAAAAAACGAGAGTTTCGCAATCTGTTAATTGACATTGCCACTACATTTTGACCACCAAAACATTCTGCTGGGTTCCATATGCAGAAAATACAGATAATACAGAACTTTTTTTTATTTTATTTATAAATTCTTTTTTTTTTTTGGAAATCCGCAACTAAATTAAGCCATTCCTGTGAATTATTGGACTGCCATAAACATTAAATACCCAAACCATTAAAACCGACAAAGTAATAAACACGTTGGATTTATTGCAGCTGTCACCACCTCTAAGAGCCGTTCTGTTACGAAAATTAATGCTCACCTTCTGCCCAATCAGAACTGAGAAATCACCAGTATTGTGATTGAGGGTGGATTAAAGGAGGAGCTGTGAAGGAAACAAAACAATTAGGTTTAGATCACAATTAATAATAAATCGCAGTTAAGAGCTTCAACAGCAAATGCCCACTTACATTGTTGAACTTTAACAAATAGCCATTTATCTTGCGTGCTTTAAAAAGAGTTCATGATAAAACAAGAAATGTTAACAGATTTTAATAAAGCATAAAGAGATAAGGTGAACAGGAGCACACTGAATAAGGACACTTGACTGGAATGCTTATGCTTTAAAACAAGAGAGTAGTAGACAAATAAAATGTTAAACACAGAATATAAATGAACTTGAAGTAGCGAAGTATAAAACAGATAAATAAATAGAGGTCATAAAAACTAAATAAGTCGAATTACTGGGAATATATATAAATTGAATTACAGTACTAGGAAATATCATGACGAGTGCACATGCGATGCTGTTTGGCACCTTAAGGTGATAGTTCAGGTCTGAAGTATGCAAGTACATTACCATAGGTTTTGGATATTAGAAATCTTCCTGCTCTACACACTGACGGTGATGATTGGGACCCAGAAAAGGAATACAACGGAAGAAACCAGGGTCAAATTCCACAACCCTTGTTCCATGCAAAAATGCATTCCAAAGTTCAGCTGAGACTCAAATGAAGCTTTTGCCGTCGCACGGATGCTAAACTGAGTAGATATCCTCCTCAGTTATAGTGTATTTAGTACAAAGGTACATTTGTTCACACATCTGTTCAGCACAAATCTATTGTTGTATTGTTACTTTGGATAAAAGCATCTGCCAAATAAATAAATGTCTATCTGTATTTGTTCTCATCAGCTGCGTAAAATATAAACCCCTGAGTTCAGCTGAGTGCATTTATTGTTTTCTAAATTTCCTCTTCGACATAAATGAATCAAGACTTTATAACACTGTGCAAACTCAGCTGTCGAGCTCAGTAACTTAATATTTGAGTAAAATGCAGGAAAAATGATTTTCAGGTTTCAGTTTCTTACGATGTTTTGTTTTGGTATTGAATTCCTAAATACCTGGAAAGAAATCAGTTTGGAATAATAACTTTTATTCTTAGTACTTAATATTATCACTATACTGCAAATCCCAATACTTCTGTGATACAAAATGTTTGCTTAGAGTCTATGCAAATGCTCGAAACTGTCTTTGTTTACATGACATACAGTAACAGTGGCACAATGTCACATTTGCTAAAAATTCCATGCTCATGAAATGTAAAGTTTTGAGTCCAGACTGCTTCCAATAATCTTTATAAGTATATTTGGGCAAATCTTTATTTATAATACAGTATGTATAATACCTTGCTACAGAACAGTATATAGTATAGCCATATTGGTACTACAGTACATTGCTGGGTGTAGTATAGGGAATATCAGAAAGAACTGGGAATCAAGGGATTTCACATTTTTCCCTAAAAAGAATATTTGTACCAATTCATCAAGGTAGGTCAATTTGGCAGGGTTATTGCTAAAAGGGCAATCTAGCCAAAATAGCTTCCAGCGTATGGCAGGAAATCGGGACAATTACTGCCAAATCCTTCCTGTGTGCTCCCCAGCCCCTTATCCCCAACACAATCAGTGTCTTTCACTAGAACTTAATAATATCGTCCCATTGCACCCTTTTTCTCCTAATCCCTTTTCCTTTTATCTCCACAATTCACTGTGCCATGGATCATATGCACAGTCTCAAAACGCATATCACTGATTGTAGATATTTGGCCTTTTCCTTTTTTTTCCCCAGCTTTCTGCTTTCACTCTGCCCTTATCTCTGTTTTTTTTTCTTCTTTCTGTTTATTCATATGCACCAGGTACGCGTCATCATCACAGACGAAAACGATTGTGTTCCAGAATTCCTGCAGTCCATTTATAGCAAAGAAGGCATCCCAGAAACGGTAACGACAGCAACATCTCTGCTTCAAGGTAAGGCTTTATACGCAGATATTTACTGGGGTGCATTTACACATCAGGATCCATTTGGGTGGTGGTAGAATGGTAGTGGGTGGGGGTTCGAGGGCATGTCATGAACTGGATTTTATTTTATTTTTTGGTTTTAACTTAGTATCCTGACCAGAATAGTGTTTTATTTTACTTGCTACTCGCTAGTACTAGCTACTCTAAATAGTTTGTTCACTAACCAATGGGGATTTCACAATTACAACTATATAATATTCCTCATTTGATTGAGACTGCAAAACTTCCAAAATAAAAACTATGATGTGATACCAGACAGATGGATGAAAACAATAGCCAACCAGTCATCCTAAATTAGATTAATTAACTATGACATGAGATCATTTCCTTTCGTATGCACTCCACTTTGTACCATTCCTTGTATTACATACAGTATGGTAGCTACATTACTGTATAAATGTGTTTTTGTCAGTGAATTGGTCTCCTTTTTCTCATTACTAAATGAATTTATGATTGCTAATGTAATTGCATTTATGATTTGTAGATTAAGTGGGTTTTAGTGTGGACCCAGGGGTTTGTAAAGCACAGGCAGGGGGTCTATGATTTTTTTAATTGAGATACAGCACAGCTGTGGAAACCCATCATAATCAAAATTATGATATTTATTACTGATTCTGAGTTCTTATAGTAATGGTTAAGTTCTACTGGTACAATAACTGGATAGATGTAATCCAAACACAGTTTTATAGAATTTTGAATAATTTATCCTATGCTATTTTTTAAAATACAATTTTTTGCTAACTTTTTTACTTAAAATGGTTCCTATCTAGAAATAGGCTCGATTACACCGTGTACAGTAGGTAGCATACACTTCCATGTTCAGACCCTAGATTGAGACGATTGATTATTGTAATAATGTTTTAAAATGGAAAAAGCTTTTGGATTTTCTATTAAAATTTCATTCCTTCATGTCTAGAACCTGCTTTATCCTGGTTATGTTCACAGCCGATCCAGAATCTTGTTGGGAACATTGGGATCTTTATTATTACAATAAATATTACGATGCATATCTGATGCTATTTGCTTCATAGTTTAAGTCTAGGGATGATCTTAGTAATGAATTGAAACAGATTATATTAGCAAATTGCATGTTTCTGAATGTTTTAAATTTAGCGGCATAAACTGTACTCACAAATCTGTTTAAAAGTATTTATCCTTATTATTAGCACATAGCTATTGTCCTAGCCATTTATAATAATAAAAATAAATAAATAAGCTCTCGTAATGTACACTGATCAGCCATAACATTACAACACAAAATATTATGCCCGGTATTGTGCCCCTGGGGCGGCTCTGACCCCCCCGGGGCATGACTGCAGAAGACCTCTAGGAGTGTGTGTTGGTGTCTGGCACCAGGATGTTTGCAGTGGTTCTTTTGTGTGCTGTAGGTTGCAGGGTGAGGCCTCGGTGGTTTGGATTAGTTTGTTCGGCCCATCCTATGGGTGCTTGATTGGATTGGGGACTTTGTAGGCAGGGTCAGAAGTCTTGGGCTCTTTGCCTGCTGGGCCCCATGTGCAGGGACTCTGTGGCACTGGGTGTTCAGGTGCCCTTCTTTCGTGGCCAGCATTGAGTTTTTTTTTTTTTTTTTTTTTTTTTTTTAGATACTTGTGCCAAATTGTTTTTTCTGACTGGCTGGATTTTGGTCTCTGCTGGAATGGGTGACCGTTGGGTGCCCATGTTCCTGCCAACAGTTTACTGGTATGTCATTGATAATCTATGTTAACAGCTTAACGTTATGTGCTGTTAATGCTGATTGGCGTATCTGGATATGGGGATGTGGTTTTACTGATGTGATTTAACTGAATTGGATTTTCATCTTCCTTCCGATAAGAGTTATGGTTGTCTGAGTCATTATAGAATTCTCTCAAACCTAAAATGTAATTAAAGTCCAATAGTCCAATGTACACAGTGACAGAATGACAGGTGCTTGAAACACACACACACACACACACATTTTTTTCTTTGTTTGTGAGGTATTTCAAGTAAGTTGCTTGTTATACATGACTATAACTTGATGGATACACACAGATGCCCACACAGACGCTCCCACACAGACATGCGCCCACACAGAAACTCTTGCGCACACACACACACACACACACACACACACACACACACACACACACACACACACACACACACACACACACACACACACACACACACACACACACACACACACAGTTGTTACCTTTTCACTTTTATAGTTTTACCATACTGACATTTTACTTTCTTGTCTGTAAATTGCATAGCAAATCTTGGCATGCCTTCATTCAGTGTCTTGCAAGTGCACTTAAAGCACACAGCGGCAGACATACGCCTGAGGCAATAGGGATCATAGAAGAGTTTGATAGCCTGATGCAAACAGGTACATGCATGAAACAAGAAGCGTGAACAGCTGCTGGCGCATGGCTGCTTGTGCAGGAGGGAAGGAGTGAGGAGGTGGGGAGCGAGCGAGACTCTGAAGTGAAACAAAAGCTGAAGAGACTAAACAAGCGGCAAATTCAGACCCAACAACGTGCAAAGTTTTTTCTGCAAACAAAACACCAGGCTGGATTTCCAAAGGGGTTTGTTGTGACTTTGGGAAAACAAGTTTTTGGCAGACATTTCAGTAGATTAGCTAAGAGACTGCTGGTAGATTAAAGAAGGTGAAGCAGAGAAATGTACAGCAGGTGTCCTGGCTGTGCTCAGCAGGTGCAGCTGAACCGCATCTGTGTGCCGGGGTGAGCAGGCTTCCTGCAGATTATCCACCAAGCTCAAAATGTTCCTTACGCTTCGATTAAACAACTTCAGAACACCAGATGAAGGCGCATTTCATTTTCTGGCAGATTATTAGTCAAACATCTGCAATGAATGAGCAGAAAATGTCATATAAAACCATCTGCAGAAAGGCTGTGCTCTAAATAATGAAGAGATTATGAATTATAAATTTCACATATTACAAATAAATAAATATACAAACTTACAAAATCACATATTATGAAGCTAATTGTTCCTATTGTAAATTTCTTAAATGCAAATTATATCTGATTGATCTCCTCTGGGAACACTTCCTTCTATTTTTTTTTTTTCTTTAGAAATGGCAGTTATTATTCTCAGGGCTGCATCTTGTGGTGCTTTATTAAGGAGCCGGCACAGAGATTAGAAAACTGTCTGTAGGATTAGTGTGCTGGGAACGAGAAGACCAGATTGAACCAAGGGAGATGACAAGCGTGCATTATTGTTTGAGAATTTGGAGAGCATTATACAGTCAGAGTAGTCTCTGGTACTCAAGGATTATACCTAAATGTATTCATGGGGGGATAATCAAAATGTCTCATGGCTCATCCTGTGATGCTCATAACATTGACCTAACTATGTATATACATAGTTTAAGATTTATTGAATGGCAGATTGAAATAGAACTGTTTTTTTTTTTCATTGAATATATTTCGGATAATATTAATATTATAATTGTGATCATATCTGACAGTAATTGTTTGAAGACTCATAGGATTGACCATAATGTGGAGTCATTACTACAGTAAAAGCTTCCGCAGCGGTGAAGCAGATGAACATTGATGTCATCTACTGTAGCTTTCTTGCTCAGAATCAAGTAACAGATTGTGTTCGCACCTTGCAATACATACACTCCGACCTAAATTCACAATTTATACTGACAGCAATGTCTCTATGAAATTAATAATTGAAGAATAGCTCATTTATTTTTTTTTCTCTCTCTCTCTCTCTTGAACAAAAATCCACTAATAGCCTAAGACACTTAAATAAAATTTTAAATGTTCTGCTAAGACAAATCTAATGTAAGGAATAAAACATGACCAGGTGGTGTGATCAGCCCTGAAGTTTATTATTTTCCAATAGCTGTACATGACAAGTGTTTCTTTTCTGTTATATCACTTCAAGCTGTCAGTGCTTTTTTTATTATTATTACAGAATTAAATTTTTGAAGTCATTTACAGTTATGTTTAATGTATACCTGTGACTTTTTCTCTACTTGTGAAAGCCATGCTGTTACGATCGGTCCACAACGTTCTTACCATCAAATCCAAAAATTCAATCGTACTATTATTCCCACTCGATTGTAGTGGGGGTTGAAATGATGCACATCATTATGTTCTTGTTGGTTATAATGTATAGTATGAACACCATACTTGAGATCATAACTAACACAAATACAACCATATTTCACTTAAATATTCTCATCTAGAAAAATGAGCAATTTTTCTAGAACACCATTAGTCTTGTCACTAATATGAAGTAAAACTTGCTTTTTCAGATAGATAAAGGTACACAGATCAGCCATTTTATTAAGTCCATGAGACATCTACATCTAGGCATTTGGCAGGCGCCCTTATCCAGAGCGACTTACATTTTTATCTCATTATACTGTACATCTGAGCAATTGAGGATTAAGGGCCTTGCTCAAGGGCCCAACAGTGGCAACTTGTCGGTTGTGGGGTTTGAACCTGGGATTTTCTGAACCATTGTCCAATGCCTTAACCACTGAGCTACTGAACCACCCGCCCTACCTATACCCCGAGACTTGGGTGCCCATGATCTGGTCACCAATTTTCTAAAAATATTGTATAAAATTGATTATCAGTGTTATGTGGTGATTGAATGTTTGTTAGATGTTAGACTGTTGATTTCTGTCCTGCCATCTAACAATGAACGCTTAAATCTCTAGGAAATTAATAATTGAAGAATATTGAAGTTTTAATGTTCATTTCAGGGAACATTATTGGTAAGCAGAAATTGTGCGTTTTAAATCCCAAGTGCAGTGTAATCTTATTCCCTGAGGCTCAAAATCCCTGACGGACATCAGAATTGCAGATTAAAGCTTATACTCCAACCCAGCTTGATCATCCTAAATATTAGAAAGCACACACAGGGGTCCATTTGCAGTTAGTTGATTTGATCACCAAAAGAGATAATGTGTGCTGTGCTCAGGATGACAGGAGTTGAACAAGTGGAATGATGTCTCATCGAGGTATCGAATAGGCCGGTTTTAAATATACAGTATGAAATACCACCTTACTGCTGATACTAACAACTTATTCTTTCGAAAACCCCCTCAGGTACTGTACATCAGCCAGCTTCTGGTTCTGATCATATTAAATCCATGTTTTCAAGAAATAAAGTGTTAGCTTGCAATATTCTGCTGACCACTTTATACCAACATTTTATGCACATATAGCAGGAATCTGGCTTGAATGGTAGATTTCTGCTGAGCCTCGGTGTTTAATGACAGCTGTTAACATCTAACCTTTTATGCCATGAAGTTGTAAATAAAGCACATCTCAGAAGCCCATAATTTATCATCTGAGATTCAGCAAAAAAAAAAAAAAAGCTGCTTCTGTAGTGCAGAATCAGGAAAACTATCCCTAGAATCAAAAATGTTTACTTCAGTTTTTTTCCCCCTCTCTCTTCTTAGGGTGTCAACTCACAAAGTGGCTGCTGTGTGTGCAGCTTTTCATTCTGAGTAGTATACAAAAAGACCCGTGGCCTATTTGCGTTCAGCTATAGTTGTTGAATGCAATGAACCCCTCAGCCTGAGACCTTTTGATTGCATGTCAGATTCACTTTGTTATAAGCAAATCTTACTTAAGCAGGTGGAAACTGCATATAGACTATCTATTTTCTCAAGGAAGCTCAAATATATGTTGATCCTGTGAGTCTATGAGCACAAATTTCTCTTGTTCACTCTCATCACCATCTACCTGTTTTCTCCTCTGTTTCTTCCATTCTTCCGCTCTTCTACTTCCTCCTGTCTTCCTTTCCTGCTTTCGTTCTGTTTCTTCTTTTTCTATCTCTGTCTCTCCTGCAGTGTCAGCCACTGACTGTGACTCGGAGCAGAATGCTGACATCACTTACTACACACTGAGCTCTGATTTCATCATCTCCCCCCATGGCACCATCTTCCCGGCAGGAGCTCTGGATTATGAGCGCCCCAACCATTTATATGAGTTTGTGGTAATGGCTGTGGATAAGGGCGAGGTGCCACGGACAGGGACGGCTACGGTACGCCTGCGTATGGCCAACGTCAACGATGAGCCGCCCGAATTCTCCCAGCCAGTGTGAGTGCAGGTTTCCAAAATGTTCTTCTACACTTTTCTTTTTATTCATTAGAACATATCATCATTTAGGCTTACGATTTATTTGGAAATTAGCTGATGACACTTTTGATGTTTTACAACATGCTTTCATAACCAAGCTTGCTCTTGGTATATCACCCACAATCCACTACGAAAATTACATTCCTGGCAATTCCCCGGATGCCTTCCAGACTCAGCTGTGCAATTCTGTGCATGTGGAGTGCTCCATCAAGTCCATAGCTCAGTCTCTACCTATTTGTCTCTTCTCTTGTCCATGTGCGTCAGTCTGGGGTTGCAACACTGTGCCAGTGTTGATAGTTTTGTTGTGATGAGCTTAACTGGTTTTTGCTATTTTCCCCTTTTTGCTTGGGGATCCTGGGCCCTTGGCTTTGTTAATTGGCCGATTTTCTGGCAGCATGCTCAGTGAAGCAATGAGGCACTGAGGCAGGTTCAGTGAGCCGTGCATTCAACTGAAGAGACTGGGAGGAGCAACGGATATCCCCCCCACCCAAACCTCCACCACCACCCTCCCCCCCCCCTCTCTCTCTCTCTCTCTCTCTCTCTCTCTCCCTCTAAGGCTATTATGCATAATTTAAATTAATTATAATGACTATGTTTGCTGAATATGACATTATACTCTCCGTTGTCACACTTTATTGTATGAACTGTACTGTATATATAGGAATATAAGACATGTCTTCCTTTATTCCGTCCACTTTCCTACAAGAATCGTTAGAATTAAATCTGGTACAAGGTGATAGCGGAAATATTGACTTTGTCCTGCCTCTGCTTTCCACCTGACCTGTTGTCCCTAAACACCCATCTTAGCGCATCCCATTGATTATCCTCCATCTTACCCATTAAATAGCTGAGCTCGCTTGTGTCTGGACAGTAATTGAGTAGTTTGTAATGTCTGTCACTGCTGTTTGTTCCAATTCACTGGGCTAATTTGCGTTACAAGACGTTCCACTAAGACCAAAGATGAGCCTTGTCACTCAGGCAGACACGTCTCCACAGTACATCATTACTGAAGCCGCTCGTCTGAGCCAAAATAGAAGGGAGACACAAAAAGTGAGAGGAAACTACTGAGTCATATTTCTGAAAGAACAGGATGAGATTTTACGGTGTGTTGACACAGGAGAGAACGAGAGAGAGAGAGAGAGAGAGAGAGAACTTAAGGTAAAAAAATAAGGGGTGTTCAAGTCAGACTGGGACTTTTGATTGTGAACACAGTTATGAAAATCAAAAGAGTCTAAGAGGCTCATCACCATACTATGCTTGGAATCTTGTGTAAATATCTGTTGGTTTTATTCATAAGAAATTTCATCAAAGGACCTGGTTTGACTTGAAAGCCCATGGTAGTGAGTATAATTAGACTAGAATTCTTTTTGCTGTTAAAACAGTTTGCTCCTCATTCAGGAAAATGATTGAACATGTCAACAAAGGAGAAAGCATGTGGAGAAAGCAAACTAGGCATTGATCCCATGCTCATCATGTTTCTGTGGCTGGGATCCCTTTCCGGCATTGGATGACGGCTGCTGTACAGTTGCCTGATGTTTGCAAGTTTGCGAGGTTTCTGGTTTGTTGTACAGTAAGGTGTAAGAGGATATCGCCATGGTCACTTTTGATCAATATGTAGAGAAATATTGCAGATTGTTGATGTTATCTTTGTGAAGGTCATTGATGTGTATGTGGTGGCCCCACGAAGATTAGACACCTAGATAAATGTAATTTCGTAGTACTACATTGCACTGAATGAGACTTTGTCTTTACTCTCCTGTTCCCTGTCTTTAGTCAGGACCTGTATTTTTTTTATTGCCACATTCCTCATCTTGACTGTGCCAAAGGTTTCTGTTTGTGAACACATGACCCTCGCACATGAACATCTCATCCCAGATTCCTCCTTTGTCGTTATAAAAGTCTCCCCTTTTCTAAAACGGCTTTATACACCATTTGGGAACATGGCTGTGGGGATTTACCTGTTCAACCATGAGAGTGTTAGCGAGGTCAGGCACTTGGTTGAGGTTGGATGAGGAGACCGGGGAGACAGCGTTCCAGTTCATCACAAAAGTGTTCGGCAGAGTTGATTTTCTGTGAAGGCCACTCAGGTTCTTTTACAGCAACCTTGGCAAAATTTGTTTTCATATACCGTTCTGTGTGCACAGGGACACTTCTGTGCTGGAACAAGTTTGGGCCTCTAAGAAAAGTGAATAGAAACCGTAAAAATAAAGCATTCAAAGACATCCTTAACAATTGTGTGCTTCCAACGTTGTGGCAACCTTTTGGGAAAGAACCACATGTTTTGGTTGTGAAGCCACAAAATTTTGGACTTTTGAAATGTTCAGTGTGTACAGTATTACTCACTTCATCAGACTGTGATTAATGGTTAAGTTTTGCTCTGAAATGTCACACTTTTGTGTTAGAACTTGGACCAATTAGATGTTATGATGTGTCTATTACTAGGGACATCTGTTGATTACTTCAAAACTGTTAAAGGGGGTGACAGTGTTACAAGTGTTACGTGTTTCTTTTAACTGACTCAACACAACCGCAATATGGTTGTAGGAATCACAGAAGCCTTCATGCACTGTGTCTTTGATAGATTGCTTAGGAATCTTCAGTTCAAATAAATCTTCCACCATATCAGGACCACAAGCTAATTCTAAGCTAAGGACCGCACAAGTGAAATTACAAGTTATATTCTTCTTAGTACCAACCCTGATAGTGGTGTTATCTGGAAGTTTGCACTTCTTCACTACAATCTGCTTTCTGGATTTGGATTCTGCAAAGAACTTGCTTTACAAAGCTGTGACCAATAGGTTAACTTCAAATACGAGTTCGATTTTAAACTTTTGTCCCCTTTTTTTTTTGTTTTCCTGACCTACTAAGTGCAGAATGTAACATCAGTCCATCACAGCTCTATCTGCACTTGACCTTTATCAGCCATGATAGACTATTACACCCCTTCTAAGATGAAGAAAAAAGTGCTTTCAGTTCTGTATAATACAACATTGTTCTTCCTCAATGTGTCAGTGGGAGAGGAATGAGATCTTTAAAGCTGTATGAGAACAAATAGTGGGCAGGAGGGTACATGAGATCTTCGCAGTCGAGCTGTCAGTGTGTGTGCTTTCCTGTTCTATGCTTTAATACCTTAGTTCAGAAATGTCTACGCACCTGGGGAAAAAAATTCAGAGGACCATGTGGACAGATTAGGATGTCACACTGTGCAGATGAGAAATTCCTGTTTGTGTCATTCACCACGATGCAGTGAAGAAATTCTGTGAAAAGCAAGCAAGGGAAATGTCTAGTGGGAAAATCTTGTTTGGAAACGTATTGTTGTTTGGTAGTCTTTTATTGAAGATATGATTTACTCCAGTTGTCTAAGCCACATTTACTGGGGCACTTGTGTGGGTCGTTAAACATTTTCCCCAGTCTTTAGTGACAACGTTTTTTGTTGTTATAAATATACAGTACAGTGCAAAAGTCGTCACCCATTGTTTCTTCAAATTTTGTCTTTACAGAGCCAGACGTTTTTTAAGGACTCTTTTGACTCTCAGTTTGGACAAGTTTTCAGTCCAGTGCCTGTACAGTACCTGACCAGTTTCAGAAGAATGTATCTTGTCTGTTAAGCCACACAGTGACCTATTAATCATTCAACCATAAAAAAACATGACAGATTTTCAGATTTTTTAAATTCTGCCTTAAATCAAAATTGAGGTGCATGTAAATACATTATAAAAGGTCTTGATCATTATAAATGTCCCACCTCTGCATACAAAACGGTAATCCTAGGACAATGTACAGTAAGTACTCAGCACCCACTGAGCTAAATCGAGTTTGTATACTGTATTTTACTGGAAAGGTGTATGTAGTACAAACCCCCCCCCCCCTCTTTTTTATCCCTTCTTCATTCCCCAAAAATTTACATTTTAATTCTATCTTTAGGCACTTTGTAGTGGGTCACAATAGCATTTTTTTTCGGTCTCTTAAATTGAATTACTTAATTAATAAAATTTTATGTGTAGGGTGGTTTAATACTTTTGCACAGTATTGTATATAAAACAATTCTGTGACTATGGATTAATGGTGGGGAAAATCATTTTTCATAAAAAAAAAAAAATATATATATATATATATATATATAAAAATAAATATATATATATATATATATATATATATATATATATATATATATATATACTGTTATCTGGACATTAGAATGTCTTGTTTTAATTCTTGTTCTATCATAAGTTAGAGAGAAAAAAGAAAGAAAATCTCTACACGAAATCTAGACATTACCCAAAGTTGCTGAACCGGAACCCAACTGTTGGATGACTTTGTCATATAGTTTTACTTTTTGGGTTACGACATCATCAATCATAAACACACCATCAGGATCAGGGTTGGAGTTCAAGTAGTCACAGTAATTCTAACTTTCAAAAACAACCTATTGCCAATACCAATGTCCCAAAGTCTTCACCATTTCCACAGCGTGATCTCTTCCACAACTCCTGATGGGTGGCTCAAGATTTGACGTGTATAACTGAGGACCGCACATCAGCATTGCTAATTCATCAATCCATTATACTATCAAATATAAATTATTGTTTTGTACAGCAGGAGGGGACGCAGTGCCAACAGGATACACAGTTACACCCATTCAATTTGTAGTCCTTTATTATGATGGTATCCCTGAGTGGTATACAGAATATGCCATAATTAAGAGCTTAAAAATGATTACACATAGGCCAGTTTGCCCACAGCTCCTCTCTACTCTTCTGGCAGAATAAGCCCCATAATGACATTTACTTAAAGAAAATTAGAAAACTTAGATTTATTCTAAATAAAACTTTTTCTGAAGCATTTTCTTATTCTTCCTAAAGATAAATTCTGGTTATGTGAATATTGCACATACACTGTTGTTAGGTTTGTTTGCTGTTTTTAATTGAGGCACAAACACCTGACAGCTCACCTCATCTCATTCACACTCCCTAGCAAATTCGTCTCATCCTTTAGAACTTTAAATAAAGTGTGACATATGGAAACTGCATTCATTAAAGCGTAAGTGAGCTAATTATGAAACAACGGTATATGTCAGGAGTGGACACAGTACACGGTTTGCTGTAAGCTCCCACACTTTGGTCGTTGTTTATAGGAGAATAGAAGTGTTAATATCTGTTTGTGTGTGTGTGCATGTGTTTGTGTGTGTGGGTGTTCTTTTCAGATATCGTACTTTTGTGTCTGAAGATGCTGGACCCAATACCCTGGTTGCGACAGTACTGGCTAAAGATCCTGATGGCGATGGAATTACGTACAGAATCTCAGCAGGGAATGACGAAGGCAACTTTGTTATTGACAGTCAAAAAGGTGAACCATCCCATGCTACTTTACTTTCCGTTCTTCTCGAATCAACACAGATCAAGCTCATGCTATACATACTACTGTACATACTACAGTATACTACAATATACTTAAGTGTTTGTAGAAATATATATATATATATATATATATTTTTTTTATTCAGTATTTAGTTGGTGTATTTTGTTCGGTATTTCAAGATAAACTTTTAATAGATAATTCTGTAATTGATTGACCTTGTTAACCAAGGCTAAAAGAAAGACACACAATGATGCAGAGAGATGCATGTCCTGAAAAGTCCTTCAGGCTGTCTATATAGCTGGATCAGCATATCTAATTTAAGGATAATAAGGTTACTGCTTCTGGATATAATCTTTTCAGGGCTGATAATTTATTATATTGAGCAATATGCCTGAGAAATTTAAGGATGTAAATGCCTGTTAAATGTGACATTTGAAAGTTGCCTTTCAAACCCTTTTCAGTTTGTATCTTAGAGTTTGTTTCAAAGGCATGTTTAGGAAATTGCAACCCAAAATGAATATAAATTCAGAGTAACATGTCGGATATATACAGGGTGGGCCATTTATATGGATACACCTTAATAAAATGGGAATGGTTGGTGATATTAACGTCCTGTTTGTGGAACATTAGTATATGTGAGGGAGCAAACTTTTCAAGATGGGTGGTGACCATGGTGGCCATTTGGAAGTCGGCCATCTTGGATCCAACTTTCGTTTTTTCAATATGAAGAGGGTCATGTGACACATTAAACTTCTTGGGAATTTCACAAGAAAAACAATGGTGTGCTTGGTTTTAATGTAACTTTATTCTTTCATGAGTTATTTACAAGTTTCTGACCACTTATAAAATGTGTTCAATGTGCTGCTCATTGTGATGGATTGTCAATGCAACCCTCTTCTCCCACTCTTCACACACTGATAGCAACACCGCAGGAGAAATGCCAGCACAGGCTTTCAGGTGCTGCACATCTCGTATCTTCACACTATAGAGAATTGCCTTCAGATGACCCCAAAGATAAAAGTCTAAGGGGGTCAGATTGGGAGACCTTGGGGGCCATTGGGGGCCAACATTTTATTATTATTATTAGTAATGTTGTTCTTGCTGTTTTGTTGAGGTTGCCTTAAAACACTGCACATTGTCAGAATGGAATCCATTAACATAAACCAAAATGGCAAACTAGCAAATCTCAATAGCAGAATATTTCCAAAGTTGGTAACAAGACTAATGAAAAAGGAAACTAGCGCTACAGAGAGAACTACAGACAGGAAGCATGGAAACTCGCTATACCTGGGAAATGGCAAGTGATGAAAACATTATGACTCGGCGTGAAAGGCGCTGAGAAAGAAAGAGGCAATGACAACCGCTAAAGAAGGAAGAAAGGCTATGGAAGGAACAGATGCCGTGACAAATTATAAGCAAGTTACAGAAGCCGTGATTGACACTTGGGAAGAAACAAAGGCTCTGATATATATTAATAAAGGCTACAGAGGCTGGGATTGACATTGGCGTTATGAATTACAGGATGTGAATGACAGTGGCTTATTGAAGCTGTTACCAACACTGGGGCACGTTCAGAAAGGGCCTTACACTGATGCAGGGTGAAACACAGGGCTTGTAATAGTGACAGGAAGTTGACAGGATAGAACTAGGCTTATGGCGAAGAACTATGCTTAGGCATGACACTGATTTTAACGTAGAATCAAGATGCAGGCCAGAAACTAGAAGGCTCAGAACCAGTAGCTGAGCCAAACTTAGGATTAGAGCATAGATACAGGGTAATTTTTATACTAATAGAGGATCAGGGTCAGTGGATGAGGGACAATTGATCTGAGTCACAGAAAGATTTTGTTGAGTGGTAAAGCAGGGCAAGGAACAAAGTCAATGGTTATTAACAGAGAGTTCTTAACCGAAGAGGCATATCACAAATATTGACCTACAGTAGGAACAAGATAAAAGTAGGAATCCATTAGATGCTGCAGCAACAGTCCACATGGAGTGGGCCCAAGGGCAGCAGAAGCAAGGTACGGTATTGCAGGAAAATTCATCTGTGGCATATCCTAAAGACCCGATGAATAATGTGTTATTAGTCCTCCAGAGCGATTTCCTCAGCGGGTGCAGGGTTGGTCACACAGGCCAGGGCTGGAATGTTCATGTATTTATGTCAAAGGGACTTCTTCTTGGTCTGAAATGTTTCACTACTCATCCAAACATCTTCTTCAGTCTGAGAAAGATTGGTCAGGGACGCCAAATAGATCCTCAATGGGCCATTTCTCACCTAAATAGACGCATTGATGGACAATAGCATCGATGGACAATGGTGAATGAGGGGGTTAGTTGAGACGTGATGGCTGCACATACTCCCTTATGACCCTAAACAAGGGGGTGGGGGGGGTAGGGGGGGCTCATAGATTTGGTCTCCAGGTGGACGTGACGTGAAGTGTTTTATTTGTGGAATGTTCATGGGAACGACTGCAGTGGGCTCTGAGTCGCCTCAGCCAGGATTGTCATTCGCTGATGTACGGCCCTTTTTAAAACGTTCTCTATTTAAAATGGTTTACTGCGGCTAAGAATCTCATCTCTGTACTGTGCTTAAAGTCTTCTGTAAATGTCAATCAATTTTATGCCTTCATTCACAAGAAGTGTCATTACAATTCTCAGTTTGACTTGAACACCCCTTGTGTTTATCTGCCCTCTCACTTATTTAAGGTGTTTTTGTTATTCTGGCACACAGACAGAATAGAGTTAAGAGAGCTTTCATCAACTTAATGTCTGCCCTTGTAAAGGTGGAGACGGATAAATGATGGAGTAGACAGACTGTTAACACTTTATGATTACTAATGAGTTGCTTTTAAAATTGCAATTACTGTGGCTACACACAAAGCATATAGCAAATAAAATAAACCAGTTTGTTTGAGAATATCAAATCTTATATCAGGCATTATGTTAATGATTAACTAAGCAGCTTTCTCAAAATTGGTCTTAGTCACTGTGATGAGGCAGTTGAGTAAAGAAAGAAGTTAAAAATGACTGATGGTTGAAATGACTTTCTATAAATGTTCATTTGGCCTTTTGTCTTTTTTATTATTTATTTTTTATTATTATTGTTCTCTTTTATCATGCTCTAAGTGTATAGTGTTTATGGTTGAGATGCTGATTGGAGCTGATGTGGGCTGAGGGCCAATGGTTGTTTACCCTCTTCTTCTTCATTTGAAGGGACTTTTTCTCCTTCATCCCCCAAACTAACATCATCTTCATCTTTGATGTAGGCTGATATGTGCTGGCTGCCTTATCCTTTGGCTTTCTGCTCCACACAGAGGTCACGAACACACATGCACTTGTGCCCTTGTACAAAAACACTCTGTAATTAACTTAAAGCTTGCATTCAGCTGGATTCAAAGAGTAGCCTAATAAGCGTAATTTTCCCCAAATTATGTATTTTCCATCTCTTTACATCTTACCTAAGGAAAGAAACAGAGTACATATAGATGTACTGCAGTAAACCTACAGTAAACAAACTACAGTGGAGGGAAACAGGTATTCAGTCAATTTTCCAATGCCTATTGACCATGACTATTTTTTTTTTATTATTAACTGACTTTGGACTTTCAAATGTTGGTACAGTAACTCCTCCTCTACACAAACATAGTCTCTATCACACGCCATTGCATTTGCATCATTGTTGAACCAAATTCTCTAATCCTCTTTGAAAATACCCATCGTCTCAATTGACGGTGTCCCAACGTTTACAGAGATGATGCCATTGACAAGAGCAATATGCACAGATGGATGAAGACGTTTAAAGAAGGTGAAACCTGAGGATTCAATAGGTTGTAGATCCACCTTTAGCAGCAGTTACTTGAATGAATTGCTCACTGTATGAATTTATTTGATTCAGTTCTTTGAGGTTTTTGGCCATTCGCCTACGTATTCTACAGCATTTCAGTTGGGTTATGGTCTGGACTTTGACTATTTTAAAACGTTAATTATTTCATTTTTTAGCCATTCTGATGTAGATTTACTGGTTTGCTTCAGATCATTGTCTTGTTGCAGGACCTATTTTTACTCTAGAATATCCTGGTCTAGAAGGCTTGTGCTTCAAATGCAGTTTTGCAGACCTCAGTCATGTTCAATTTAGACAGAAGAGGCTTTCTCTTGGTAACCCTTCCAAACAAACCACACTTTTTCAGTTTTCTTCTAATTGTGCCATCATGCATTTTTACATTTAATATGCTTAGCGGGGCCTGTAGGGTCTGAGATGTAGCTCGGGGGGGTTTTGTATGTTTGGTGAATGTGCTGGAACGTCCACTCTTGGGAAGTCTGGCAACTGTCTTGAATGTTTTCCACTTGTGAATAATTTTTCTCACAGTAGAAGGTTGAACTCCAAGTTGCTTAGAAATGGTTGTTATTCTAAGACCACTGCTTACTGTATGTCTTTTCCTCTTGGCATTGTGTTAACACACACTGAATGCTCCAGATCAACAAAATGCCAAGTTTTGCTTTCATCGAGGTCTGCACACCTGCTAATGATCAATAACTGAAGAACTGATGATTAGCAGCACCTGACTGCAACTTACCTCCTTAAATCCTTTGGGAGCAGTAAAGGCTTAATATTAAAGACTTAATATGGCCCACATTTTTTTTGGCATCATTTTTATTTAATAAATAATGACACTGAAAATCGTTATATGATGTTGTTTGTCTGAGGCTATATTTGTGTAATACTATGCTATGATAGACTTGCTATGATGAGAAGATTTTAATTATGCTTTTACACAAAAACATAAGAATTGAAAGAGGGGACACTAACTTTTACACATATTTATATGTATATGTTTCAAAAATATCTGCGCCCCATAAAGTAAAAACTTTAGTATTTTGTTGCATACAGTACTGTACCTATTGTTCTTTTAGCTTCTTTCTTTCTTCCTATTCATCTTTCCAAATCACCTCCACCTTTGCCTCCCTTCGCTTCTATAACAGATTCTACTCTTCTGGAAAGACTTTATATTAAGGAACATGGCTATGGGGGGTTGTGCCCTTTCGGCCACAAGAGTATCAATGAGGTCAGGGAGTGCTGTTGGATGTGAAAGCCTGGTTTGCAGCTATCATCCAATTCATCCCAAAGGCAAAGGTTGAAAAGCTTATTGCAAAGGCATTACATAAATATGAAGTTGTTTCTTGCCGTTTACAGCTTCTATTCTCCTTTGCAGTCCATTGCAATTCCTCTCAAAGGTGAGATTTGGGCTTTAGGTCCAGCCTCTGTGCAGGCCACTGGAGTTTATCCATACCAGATTTCTCAAACTCTGACTTCACGGACTTCACTTTGATCAGAAAAACAGCTCTGGACCATTATGCCTCCATCCCCGAACTTTACTCTTGGCATGATGCATTTCAGTATCTAGTGTTCTCTTGGCATCCACCAAACTGGGTATTCATCTATCAGATTGCCAGATAGTGGTGAAGCATGAGAACATTTTCACTGCTGTAGTTAAGTGGCAATATGCTTTGCACTGCTTCAACTGTAGCTTGGCATCGTGCATGGTGATGATAGGCTTGTTTGTAGATGCTCAGCCATAGAAACCAATTTCATAAAGCTCCTTACACAGTGGTCATAGTAAGTGATGCAGCACCAGCACCTTCAGCACTCAGCAGCCACGCACTGACTTTGTGTGGTCTACCATTTTATGACTGTGAAAATAATTCATATTTAAAAATATTGAAATTTTGCTTACAAGTCTTGTCTCTGACCATGTGGCCAATATCACAGCGGTTTAGAGCATTTAGGCCAAATCAAATCATTTGACTGTGCAGGTATAACTGTATTTAAGGAGTGCTTTATACAACAAACTGGCGTACAAACAGATTCTGGCCCTCTTAATGTTGTGGTGCTTGAGTTGTGACTGGGTTTTTTTATACAGAGGTTACCGAAGTACTCAATACTCAAGTAAAAGTACTTACCTTAAAATGTACTCCACTATAAGTACCACTTAATTTTTTTTTCAAAGGCTAAATGAAAAAATTATAACTAAGAGATTATTATGTTTTACTTAAGCTAATGGAAAAGAGGCCCTGGAAATGATGTCATGACTTGTTGGCAGCGACAATATTTGTTATAAATTAAACAAATTGCAAGAAACATTGTTAACATCTTTAATTAATCCAGTAGTAAACTTGCTAGTTGCTGTCATCGCTACCCTGTATAATTCAAGTAGTCTATGAAACTAAACATGAACATTCTGCCCCTTCACCTTTGACACTTAACACCCCCCACCCCCCCACCCCCATCTTTAAGATTTAACTGATAGTTAGATTTTATTGCTGCTACTTTGCTTGACCTTGGTTTTAGATTTTGTTTCATTATGAAATTAAAAGACATATTTTTAATGAAGGATTCATCTTCATTCTCTTTACTGTTAGTTACCACATGCACAAAATCACCTCAAGCTAAATTTAAAGACTGATAGCTAAATAAGAGCTATTGAGTAATTGTGTCATTTAAACAATTGTGTCATAGTTAAAACAGTAAAACTATCAAATACATGACTTCTAATCTTACCTTTACAAGTTCGAGACACTTGAAAAAGGAGGCAGAAGAATCTTGGCCCAAATGGGCGGGATCCATTGCCCCGGTAACCATCATTCACTAACCAATCAGCACTCTCATGATGACCTGCCAATCATTAATATAAACTAGGATTGGTCAATTTCGTTTCTGTCCTCCTCATGTGGGGTGGAGCTTAAGCCACAGTATGGTGTGAGGACCAACATAAAAGCTTACAGTATGTTTAGATTAGAAAACAAGTGCACTTTTGTGTGGTCATTATGTTTTTTTTTTTTTTCACTTTTCTATGACCAATTTTTTGAGTCTCTATTTGAAACATTATGAGTTAAAGTACAGGTTTTTCATCAAAACATGTAGTGAGTAGAAGTTAAAATTACCACATATGGAAACTACGCAATTAAAGTATAGAGACAAATAAATTAAAAAAAAAATTTAAGAATGGTCAAACTATTTGTAATTTGTTACTTGCCACCCCTGGTTTTCTATAACATGTGTATCTATAAAAACTGACACTTTTTTTGCCATTACTTCTTCCTTAAAACTATTATTTGTGTCCACTTCGATCACAGAAATGTTAGTGACCTTTATTACAACTTTTTTGTTCCTTGTTTCTATTTTATCAGCCACATATTGAATGTCTTGCTGGTATCTATTGCACATTACCTTCCATAATACATGTTTCTAGTGAAATAGGCCCAACTGTGCCTATCATTTATAAGCTGGGTACAGCTGTATGTCATTGGAACAATGCACACACACGCGCACACACACACTTTTTCCTTTCTGCCTCAGCAGACCTCATTGCACTTTGACATTGGTTGGGGGGGAAGTAATTCAGATTGAATTAGAATTGATTACACATCCCCCCCCTTAAGCTTTGCCACAAAAGAACCAGCACAACGCATTAGAATCAATTCACGGCCCTGAGGTGAATGTGATTCCTCAGTAGCTGCAGGGCTTCCTTTAATGTGCTTTAGCTGGGAGCTGCAGATAGGAGGCATCCAGCTCTCTCGCTAAATACTCATCATTGTCTGATGAGGCTGAGGGAGAGTAGAGGAAATGTCTAGTGTTGTCATATAGGTCATATTTAAGCTGAATCCTGATGTCACAACTAATATTGTGGAAACAATAGCCCACACACTGCATTGCAGATGTAAAGAGTTGCTCTTATGGGATAATAATCACAACTAGAGAGGCGTAATATGGTCCTATGCAAAGGTGAGGTTGATTTTCCTGTTACAGTATGTCCCAGTGTGTGTCATTCACCTAACGGAAACCATGCCATATCAATTATAATACTTTGTACGTTAAATATCAACCCATTTTCTTGATTAATTAATTATATAGTCTATCATGATCTGCCATACAGTTCTCTGTGAATGAGCTGTTACAACATTGTTCTTCTTTCAGCTTCTTCTATTAAGGAACCTCCCATTCTGTTCAGGTTTGGGCACATCTGCATCCAGTGCCATTGGGAATGGTTTGGGCATTGACTAGGAATTGAACCCGGGCCTTATCCTTGGCAGACAACAAGCCTACCATTGATCCACCAATGCTGCTACAACAGAATAATGTGATAATAAGATGTGCATTAATATAAATCTAAGTTCACCTACTAGCATCATGAAAATGCATGTGATAGCAATATTGGGTTCGCTTGGGTTCCAAGCGAAAGTTGATATCAACAAAGGGTCAAAATTATATGGGGTTCAAAATATACATGCACCTAATTTGATTAGAAATTCAGTGGTGCTAAAGTCACAAAACATATGGGGTGTGTAAGTCAAAGACCTTTTGTGCAGAAAAAAAAAACAGAATACAGTTATGAGAGTAAATACTACATTTATTTCTCTATATAATCCGCTGCTACATTAATGGACTTATCCCAGCATTCTACCAGTGGTTGGATACTATTAAGGTAGAAAGTTTTCTAAGTATGCTAGAGCCAGGATCAGACTGCTTGCTTCACTCATGAAACACTGGCCTCCCAGGAACTCCTTTAATGGCCAAAACATGTAGAAATCACTTGTCGTGAAGCCAGGAATGTACAGGGCATGTATCAATAACTCCCAGCTGAGTTCATTCAAAGAGCAAGTTATGTTTATGAATCATTGTTTGTACAGTTTCAAAAGACAGATGCATGTCTTCTGCAAGTTCCCGACAAGTTATCCACTGATTTTCAAGGGTCAGGCGTTCCCCTCCCTGACTATACATTGGAATGACTGCATTGGACTCATTCATCATTCATGGATGTACAGTACAGCCTTCTTTAAAAAAAAAGTACTGTGCTTGAAGTCTCCTGCAAATGTCAATCGGTTTTACATCTTCATTCATGATAAATTTCATGACAGCCCAAGGCATCTTAACTTTCTGTTACTTATCATGATTGATTACATCTAATAGATTCTCTGTGCCAACATAAAATGGAAGTTAACTGCAAGTTATTTGGGCCTGTAGCCAAAAAGGCCCAATATGTCACCCTTAGCTAAGAAGAACAACTCAGGAACCAACAATGCACAAGCTTGATATGAACTGGAAGCTGCTGCAACACCAGTGTCACTGTTGAGCAAGTTTTACATTACCATGGATGGAAAGGCTTATCTCCAAGTCAGATGCGCCTGCTCCAAATCAACACCTTCAAGCTTAACCAAAGTTTGCAGCTTGCCATATGGTCGAAGAAAAAGCCTTCTGAAATGAGGTCAGATGTACTATTTTTGCAGGAATAAAGGTGAGGCATTTACCACTTAGTGGACTGCATTAACCGTTTAGCATTGCATTGGTAGCATCATGCTTTGTGGCCTGGTGCATTGCACTGGTGCAGTGGCTGGAATAATATAGAAAGAGGACCACCTAAGAATTCTTCAGGGTAACGTCAAATCATCAGTTAGATTGTTGGATACATTTGAGTGTTCTAACAAGTCAGTGACTTCAAGCACACATCAGAGTTGGTTGTGAAATGGATAAAGCAGGCTAACATTAAGCTTTTGGAGCCTGTACATTTGTGGGCAGTCAGGGCCGTTCCAGAACGGTGGTCAAATATCCAAGTGGAATTCTGCTAGAAGCTTATTGATGTCCACCAATAATGTCCTCTAAATGTAAAATTGGTAAGGGACCAAATAGTAGATGTGCTATATTTTTGGCCCTGTATAAGTTTGTGCTGTGCTGATTTTAGAAAACCCCAAATAAACTAAAATGTGTTCACCAATTTATTGGGCTTTGCCACTATTTCTGTTATAATCCACTATAACTAGACATGTTAAAATGTAACATGTCTGTTGAATTCTCAAATCAGAAGGTTTTGATCAGAGAGAATCCTAGATGATGAGATGCCATAAATTAACATTTTCAATCGTTCATCATTTAATGTTTTGCTTGTCAAGTGTTTGTGTAACTCTAAGAACAGATTAATCGGCACTAACCGTGTTATAATGCTCAGTGCTGCATGGAATTAGGAACCTGTCCTGGGAACACCTGACACAAGGCAATAATAGACTCTGGATTAGATGTCAGTGCATCACAGGTCATCATTCTTGCACAAATCTAAGAACAATTTAGAAAAGTCAACTTACTGACATACAGTATTTTGGGAACTTAGAAAGGAACTGGAAAACATGTGGGGAAGTGGCCACATTGGCTCCACTAATACAACTAAATTAAGTTGTTTTGCTTGAGTGTGTTTAACACGTATAACATCAGGGAACTTTGTGTCAACTGAAAATTCAGAACTCTCCAAAGTTTTACAGAGATGCTGTGTGTGTGCTGCGTTATAGAGAGGTCACAAGGTTTACGCTAGCCTTACCGGCATTGGCATAAAGATCAAATCTCTGTATATTGACTGTAAGCAAAACTCCCAGAAAGGATCAGAGGGTCAGATGTACAGTATAGATGTGTAGTACAAGACTACTCCCCTTAGGCCATAAACAGGGTAATATGCTATAGAGAAAGAGAGAAAACACAATTGGACACAAACAGGGATGTTTTATGTATACAGTAGCTGGTACAGAAGCTATAAAACAGTGGTTTCAGATAATGGAAAAGAAATAAGGATAGAAATTTTCAAAATGAACATATGTTGATATTGATGTTCAAAGGCAAAATGTTTATTGGATGCTGTTTACAAAGACATCTTCATTAGATGAGATTGAATCGAGTGCATATTCCATTACTGTTGAATCAACATGCTGCTGTTGATTTTCTCTTGTCACTCAGGATGGATGTGACTTCCAATGGTTTTTCATATTTTTTTAAGATTCTACTTCTGCAAAAGGTTGCATATTAAAAAGCACCTGACGTTTTCTCTTAGGGCTCATCCGGCTTCGCTCCAACCCCCCTCCAAAACTGCAGGGGGTGGAGTACATCTTAAACATCACAGCCACAGATGACAATGCCTCTGGGGGACCCCAGTCTCTGTCAGCCACGGCCCAGGTCATTGTGGGAGTGGATGACGTGAACAACAACAAGCCCATCTTTGAGAAGGTACTGAGTTTTTGTTTAAGTGTTTAGCTTAATAATCTTGCAGTCAAGTATCAAAGTGAACAGATTTATGTTTACATATACCAAAAAAGTCACTCACCGCCTTTTGATTATATCCGTGGCTTCATTCCGATAAGCTTATGCAATGTCAGAGCATTTATTTCCATCCAGAGTCACGTTAATTTCTATCCAAGATCTTCTATTGATGGGAGAGGGGAGAGTCAGACCACTGCGTAAAGCATTCTCCACTACATGCAAAAGATTATCAGTGGAGTTAAGGTCTGGACTGGGTGACCGATACATGTGTGAAAATAATGTCTCATGCTCCTTGAACCCTCTTTTCAGCCCAATGAATTTTGGCATTCTCATCTTGGAACATGCCATCAGGGAGTAAAAATCCATTGATGGAAAAACCTGGTCATTCAGTATGTTGTGGTAGTCAGCTGACCTCATTTTTTGCACACATAACATTGAACCTAGACCTGAGCAACAGAAGCAATCCCAGATGATTTACTATAGCATGAGGGGTACATCATTCCATCACTCAATGCCAGGGTATATCTGGACTCATCAGACCACATGACCCTTTTTCTAATTTCTCACAGTACATTGTTTATGCTATTCTTTATGCCTCACTGATACGTGGCTTTCTTATGGCTACACAGCTGTTTAGTCCCAATCCCTGAGTTCTCTTTGCATTGTCAGTGTGGAAGTGCTTTTCCTTTCAGCATTAAACATAGCTGTGAATTCAGTTTTTTTATGATTTGGTTTTACAAAGCCTTTAAGTGATCTCCCATCAGGATGTTTTTTTTTTTTTTTTCTGACCTCATTTCTTCTTCTGCAATGACTCCACCCTCTCTTCACTACTTGTAAAGTTCTCCCAAGATCTTAAATCAGCTTTGCTTGTCAATCCTCTTAAGGCTGCAGTGGTTTGTGCACCTTTTCCTACCACAGTTTAAAGATTTTGGTTGCATGGACTGGATCAGACCAAGAGATACATGGTATTTTTATTTAATTAGATGTATGAATATTAATTTACTCAAACTCCAAATGAAATATTTCATGAGATACTGGATTTTTTACAAGTTGTAAGCTGTAATCATTAAAATAATAAAAAATAAAAAAAAGGTTTGAAATATTTCACTTTATGTTTAATTAATCTAGAATATATGAGAGTTTCACTAAATTCAAATAAATAAAAAAATTAAACCTTTTGCATGATTAAAAAAAAAACATGAAACGTTTAAAGATTACTTGGAACATGAGGTGCCAGTATGAACCTAAATGTAACTACTTAAAATTGGTTTATTTATAGCTGGTTAAGTTTTGAATGTAAACTCTTGCCACCATCAAGTCACGTTAATTGCCTATGTAGACATTTGTAATTAAGCAAAAAATATATCATTTTTAATTGAACGGAAAAACAGGCATTTTCAGGCAAGCAAATTTCTTTTTTTCTTTTTATTTTTTGTTTACTTAAAGAAAATACAAGATGCATAAGAAGCTTATAAGATGTTTAACAGCTTATCAATTAAGACCTATTCTTATTACGGACTAAGATTAATTAACCCCACTGTATACTCCCACAGCATGTGGTCAGTTTCTCTATCTGATTTTTCCATCCTTTTAAGCCCTTCTTCATCGCAGCCTCTAGGTCCATCTATCCTCTAGAGAAGTGATTATCCAGCCAGTCTGCACTAACCCTAGATCATCTCAGGCCCTTTTTAATTACCGTATAAAATGTCTGCCAAATTATCTTGGGCTTACCTGCTTGAAAATGTCTCAATTTAACATGAGACGAGGGGTTTCAGGAGGTCTTAAACGAGGGTGCTGAGGTGAGGAGACGCTCTTCAGGGAGCGTTAACACTGCGGAACCATTTCTGCAGCTGTGAAACGTTCTTCCTGAGTTCAGCTCAATGAGAAGTGAGGTAAATTAGCGTCAGCCCTTTTTGAAAGAGAGGTCAAACTGCTTTCTCGAGAAGGCAGGAGACGTGTCTCTACACTTCCTGAACTGCAGCAAGAGACATGAAGTGGCTTGAAGAGCTTCAGTGTTCCATCCCTGACCAAAAGACTTTCAAGCAGAAAATATCCAAAAGGCAGGAGAAATAATGCTTTCACACCACTGTTCAGGCTGACATCTCTTTTTCTCTTCACTCAGTCCATCCGCTCAATCTCTACTTCTCCTTCTATTTCTGTCAGAGTCTAACTATCTCATACAATATCAATTTTTATCTCTTTATCTCTATCTCCAAACTTTTTTCACTCTCTGGTTGGTTTCTGACTTTCCTGCTCTCCATGGGACTTGCCAGGAACCAGCAGGAGAGAGAGAAAAATGGCTTCATGTTGTGTTATTAACCTTGGCTCCTCCGCTTCTTCTATCCTTGACTGCATGCCCCCCTTTGGTGTGGGGTTCTATAAGAACCAACGCTTTACTGGGTGCAGAAACGTCTGTAATAGGGCAACTTTTCCGCAATAGAGCCAATCTCACATCATGGGGTTCAGTTTTTGTTCGCAACAATCTTCTGATGCTACATGGAAAGGATGGTGGGGTAGAAAAAAAAAAGGGATTTACTGGTTTTTCTTTTCTCATGTGGTGTGGATTCAGAGTTTTGGACTTTTTTTTTTATTTATTTAAGGCCTGCTATATAACAATAACTCTGACTGAGATTAAAACGGCATTAAAAAGAGAATAATTATTTAGTTACAAAATGAACAGAAACATATCAAGCCTATTTCTTAATTAATTTAGTCAACTCACTGCGAGGAAACTAATTTGGAAATATATCGCCATTTGTTTTTGTTTGTTACTTTGTTTCATCTTATTTATTCATATCTATTTATTTGCTATGCTCGGGGTTTCATATAAGGTGGAGATAATGACGGTTTCCGCATTGCACTGATGAAGTTGATAATGGTGTGTGTGCAGCCCAGGATGGCTGAATTATCGTGGCTCCTTTCAGCAGTATCAGAGGACTCAGCAAGATGGAATTGATTCAAGGACGATTCAGTTACAACACTGATGAATCTCAATACGACAGAACAGATTCATAAACCTCAGCTTCCCATTTTCTTCACCTCCCTCGTTCACTTTTTTTTTCCTTCTTTTTGGCTTTAGTCTGTAACGTTATCTCTCTGCATTGCTCCTTGCTTTCTTTCTTTGTGGTCTGTTTTTTTTTTTTTTTTTACCCATTGTTTCCAGCAATTTATGTCTACAGTATATCTGTTCTTTAAATTAGCTGAAGTCCTGGCTATGAGACTACAGCAGCTATGAAAATTGTATTTATTATATTGTAGCTTCAAATTAGTGCATATTCTTTCACCTTATTGAACCATCTCTTTCTCCGTGTCTCAGTGTCAGCAGTATAAGGAGATGGCGTCTGTTCCAGAGAATAAGCCGGCAGGGACGTTTGTGCTGCAGGTACACGCCGTAGACGCTGATGAGGGAGCCAATGGGAGAGTGACATATGGCTTCATGCACAAAGATAGCACGGTGCCCGCCTTCAACATCGATCCTGATACAGGTGCTTTCAAAATGAAGCTAGATCAAAAGATTTTTTGACGAATGTCCAGTTTCGTTGCATACTGTAATAATTGCGCAAAATACATTCATAGATACTATTTTAATTGTTGACGAGAAAGAATAGAGTTTTTTCTCTCTCTCTAATGATCTGACGTCACTCGCATTGTAGCATTTTCATGAATTCGAAAGTTCACACTAATTCACTTTAATCACAGCCATTTAAAACATGTCAGCTTTTGAAGATGCCATTTAGCAACTCATCTCGACATCTTTAATGAAATTTAATGCTTCATGAAACCTGAGCGTTTATTATACATCAACCCTGCAGCAATTTGCAACAAAAGAAAGAGGAATGGGGGAAAAAAAGTGTGACATTTAGAATTTCTTTATTCCAATTAAATTGTGTGAAAAGGAATATTAAGGTTTATGGGTGGAGCTTTGTTCTACTTGCTGCTTCTGGCTTTTCATTTCAGTTATGCATTTAAGCATTAAGAAGAATCATATGGTCGCGCCGCAGCTAGCGTTGCCACATTACAGCTGCTGGGTCCTCGGGTCTGTTTGCAGTGTTCTTCCAGTATTTCGCTCTAGGCTTCCTCTAGGTTCTAGGGTTTTCTCGTATCTTTCAGAAAAACCTGCCAGTGAATGGACTGGCCTTGCCATTTGTCTCTAGCTGTGAATGAGGTATTGCTTCAACACATTCAGTCTTCAATAACCAGCATAAACCAGTTACCAAAAATGAATAAATTTTAATAGATTTAAAAAAAAAAAAGAGAACAAGTTTGAAAGCTTACACAGTCTGGAAGGGAATATTGGGTTTGTGAAAGCAATAAACCAATTATACAGAAAGGATTAATGACTTCTCA
Source organism: Clarias macrocephalus (assembly GCA_011419295.1). Classification (NCBI taxonomy): domain Eukaryota; kingdom Metazoa; phylum Chordata; class Actinopteri; order Siluriformes; family Clariidae; genus Clarias; species Clarias macrocephalus. The sequence continues at coordinate 151,403 of JAAGKR010000143.1, forward strand.
GATTCCTTTTCCTGTGCTACTTTCCAGTATTATTTTGTCAGTTTAATTAGACCCCATCATAATGTTGTTTCATTTTGACGCGAATCAGGTGCGATCATGACTGCAAGGAAGTTCGATAGGGAGCGACAGAGGGAGTACGCGGTGACGGTCACGGCTACAGATCAGGCAGCAGATCCTCTCATAGGCATCTGCCAACTCAACATCCTCATACTGGATGAGAACGACAACAGCCCGAAGTTCGAGAACCTGCGCTACGAGTGTAAGCAGGCCATTTCCTTATTTTAATTCAGCCTGTCGACTTTTGAATTAATCTTGACGTGAACTTCATTTGACCTCGCGGTTTGATAGAGCTCGAATAGAACATACAAATCAAAAATATTGTGATTTTTTTTTTCCGTTCCCCTCCGTAACGACACACACCTTTTCCCCATGGCTCTGATTAAAATAATTTGTATTCTGGTCTGCGTTCATGCAGACTTCTTGAGGGAGGACACCATGATTGGCACCAGTTTCCTGCGAGTCGCTGCACATGATGATGACTACAGCACCAACGCAGCGATCACGTATTCCATGTCTAAAGAGCAGCCAGAATACCTGCGAGTCAATCCTGTTACGGGCTGGGTTTACGTCAACCAGCCCATCTCTCAGGTCTGTATCTAATATCTACACACACTGACACACACACACACACACACACACACACACACACACACACACACACACACACACACACACACACACACACAAATCTCTTAGGTTAGAGAGATATACATCTATGAGGTTTAGTGAAAAGATGGATTGCTCTCTTACTGGAGAAGGTACAGTAAATTGAAATTGTGCCCTGCTACAGGAAGGCATTTTACATATGGGGTCTATTCTCGTACAGATTTAATTTGTTGGTACAAAGCCAGCATATTGCTAATTTGGTTGAGTGTGAGCCAAGTTTTTCCACTTCTTGCCTCGTTACTTTTTCATGCTTTAAAATTAAGGCACTAATTTAGGTCTGTGCTGGAAAATGTTTGATTCTTTATCAAATCCACTTTTGGTAAAAAAAAAAAAAAAAAAATATATATATATATATATATATATATATATATATATATATATTCTGTATATAGTGCTCTTTGTTATCCTCTTTTATATAGTACAAAGATCATAACAAAAGTACTGTACACTATGTTATTGGCTTCAAGTAGTCTTTTAAATATCCTCACCCATTTCTTATAATGTTTCTACAGAAGTTCTTCTGTCACTTTACTTCAAAAATAACCTAAACACTAATCTAAATAATGTTCAGTGGCCTGGACGCTTCCTACTACAGTATAAATATTCTGAATTATAAGTTTTTCTGGTTTGCTTGCATTGTGCAATCAAGTAATGTTATTCCAGTATACAGTACAAATTGTAGTATAGCTAATCTTATGCCTAAATTAACATCTGGCGACCAGAAATGAAAATTAAACTGCTCACTTAGTTTTTTCTGGGGTGTTTTATTTATTTATTTTTTAATTAGTGTTTGTCCATACCCATGTAATGCAAATAAATCAGTTAATTCTAATTCTGCAAATAAAGTTAAGCTATAAATGCAGTCGTTCATAGTATCATAGTCTTTTGGGCATCTTTTCGATGTAGTAATGAACATAATTCGAACATAACGTCAGTGATATTCAAAGTTGATTGTACTAAGCCACACCAAGACAAAAAAAAAAAAAAAAAAACAGTCGAAGTACAATATTGTATAAATAAAAAAAATGTCTTGTTATTAAAATTTAGCTACAAGAAGATTATAATTTTTTGTTTATTCCCCAGGCTGTTACAAAAAAGATCACACGGTCATTGCGCATGAAAAAACATAATTATTAAACTTAGATAAAAATCCTAAAGAAAACTAATTAGATTCACAAAGGGTATTGCCAATATATAAGAGCAAAAAGAGCCAAACCAAAACAACAGGTCCTGCTGACTTACAGGTGGTTTTTACTACAGTATATTACCCAAATGGAGACGAAAGAGGACTAATTATTGTTGAAATTATGAAAATGTCACCGTGCTGCATAATTCTTCAAGGGGATAATAGGCACACCTTGATAATGTTTACTTTGACCTACATGCTGGCAGTTATGAAAAATACAGAATATCCAGCACCTTCATCTTATAATTGATTTTGCTTGGTTTAGGGACAATGTATAGTAAGTAGGTTATATAACACTCATGAACATTTCCCTCCAGCAGAGTTCACTTTGATCTCTTGTCCAACATACTGTCTGCTAGTGTGGAGATATATTAGCTAGAACGTGTGTTCAGTAAACATGCGCCAGGTTGATGAAATCCAATATAGTAGATTTAAATCCCACTCTGTCAGCACATAGTGATTTAAAGAGTAATTCAGTTTAATGTATAGAGGAGGCTTGGATTTGTGATGTAATAGCCAGATTGCTTGCCTGATATCAAGGAAACCCTTTAAGATGCACTCTCAGAACGAAAAAAAAAAAAGGGTTCTTAAGATTTTTGTCGTTGTTATTGTGATAATTAAGGGTTTAGGTTTTCTATAAGAGCTTTACACGGATTGTTTTTCATGAGATAAAAAGTCTGTGTAGGGATCTACATACAGTAGAACCCTATGAGATGTCAGATGCTGAGAAACCTGAGCTTGCTTAGATGGACTTCGCACAAAATGACTGACTTAACAAAAGAGATGAGATGCTGTCCTCTGTACATGGTGAGCAGTCGGACATTCATCCCACATAAAAGATCATCGCTCTGGGAAATCTGCCACTAGCAACAACCAGTGGATTTGTTGATTTACCCAAAGTGCAAAAGCAAAGGTTAGTCAAGCACATGGAAAAGAAGGGAAAATCAGTAGCAGCATATAAAGGCTCACAACCCAGCAGGAATGTTTGGTTATCAAAACGTCGTAGCAGTGTTACACACCTTGCGACAAGGTGGCTGGGTTCTCGCCTGCCATGCAGAGGGTCCAGGTTTGATTTCCAGCCAGGGACCAAATCCAGTGCTGGTCTGGATGGAAATGGGATGGTTGAGACAGGAAGAGCATCCTGAAAGAAAAACAACAGCAAAATTGTTTAAAAGTATGTTTGATTGACTGCATGATATTGGAATAATGTTGAATAATTAACCCCAATACAATATTGTAAATACTTTTATTCTCACAAATGGAATATTTTATACTCGTGCTGCATTTTTTTTCCCTCCGCTTCAACAAAGGCAATGATCTAAATGTCACTTAGTAAGCTATCTGAGATTCTGCAGCATACAGTAGTAGTGCAATATGCCTAAATCCTGATCGATGTCATTCACACGCTGAGTACAGGAAACTGTTCGTTCGTGTTCATTCGTTTCTCCAGTCGGGATTTCTAAACTGTGTTGGAAACTTAATGGACAACAGATGTACTGCAGTCCAGCGTTGTGCAACGCAATGTTGATCTGTTAAATGTTACTGTTGTATTTCCCAATGTTTTTCCCAATGTAGAAGTCACCCTAACAGTGGAAAGACAACGTTGTCCCGAACAACACCACAGCCAAATTACAGAACTATAACTGCTGGGACTGAACTCAAAACTAAAAGAAAATTTGTGGGATAAACTCGCTTAGTTCTGCCCAAGCAACGTTTTCAGTCTCAGAACACCAACTAATCTACTGTAGTTCCTTGCTGTATTGGTGTCTCTGAAACCCTACATCGAAAAACACATGTCCAGGCAAAAATGCCATAATGTTTGAACAAGCCCTTAGAATAGACAGGCAACAAGAGTCACAAGCAAGCTGAGACACATCCAAGTCCTGACTAGCCGATGTTGGTGGTTACCCTCATATTTTTTCTCTAATCCTATAAAACCACAGGATTTCCACAGGAGAGATTTTTAAACTTTGAGCAGATTATATCTGCAGCTGCTGCAGTGCGAGGTAAATTTTGCCTAATTTAAATCTCACTGCCCCCACCTTTAAGTATAGCTTTTTTACATACTAATTAATACATCTAATTAATGCTATTTGATGCTAAGTCCAATAAAAAAAAAGCCTAATTATTTAAATGTGATGATCAGGAGGGAAGGAGTGAAAGAGAGGGTGGGAGGTGTGTGGATAGGGATAGAAGGAGAGTAAATTAAATCGTTTGGTATGAAGGCCTCTCAGAGAAGCAGTCTCAGTTAGAACAGTTTCCATGACTACCAAGGGTGTATGATGAAGCGTATGTGTGTGAGGAGGTCAGTCTGAATTTGTTTGGCTGTCATTACATCAGACAGCACACACACACTTCTTTTAATACAAGTCAAAGTGGCACATCAACTGGGATTGGTGCAGGCTCTCTCCACGCTCACCTCTCCCACACTCTGTCTACCGAGCTCACAGCACCGCACATGCAAACAACCATTTGAAGTCATGATTAAGCAGTATTTCGGCTCCATCATTAGTCACTCACCATGTGTGCTTAAACGCAACGATGAGATGCTTAAAACCATGTTCCTAAAGAAGACACAAGAAATAAGTGCTCAGACAACATTTTATAGACGAGCCCTGAATGAGCTCATCATTATACAGTGATGGTTATGAGGCTTTAATGCTTTGTGCTATTTTGATTACAGAGGACCTACATCACCAGAGAGATCATAGCGACAGATGGAGGGAACCGGAGTAGCTCTGTGGAGTTGGCTGTCACCATCACCAATGTGAAGAATCAACCTCCTCAATGGGAGAAGGAAAGCTACGAAATGGTCATACCAGAGAACACTGTCCGAGACACTCCCATCGTGGTATGATCCATCATACTTCAAGTGATGCAGAATTTACCATGCATAGACGATTTGCAATAGAGTCAACACTTATTTAAGGAGTATCATGAGAGACGGAGTGCTGTTGTACTGAATATCAGCACAGCTGATGGCTGCGATGCAGTGATTGGCATGAGGGCATAGCACGAGTTCTGAAGATATGACAGAATGGCAGAACTAGCATTGAGCTGCAAAAAGAAAAGTGATTGACAGTGGTGAAAGTAGTTTGTTTTTGTTAAGTTAGTGTGCTGTGTAGAGTGTACAATCCCTTGTTCCACACCCAAAGTAGTGCCCTTGATTAGGGGTTAGCTAGTTTGCTTTGTAGATTGAATTAGCCATGAACAGAAGAACAAGGATGGTTGAGAATCAATTCAGAATGACAAAGAAACAATTACTAGGGAGACAGTAATTATTTAAGAGGACAAACTTATCATGTGTTTTCTTGCTGCAAGTGTTTTCGTGACTGGTTTTCAAGGTAGGTTTTGGCAGGCAGCTGCTCTCTCGTCTCTCTAGTGCTGCGGCCCATACTGACCCACTTTCGCTCTGCAGCCAACAGTTAGTGTAATTATGATTGAGAGAACATCTGTGACGTGGAGTGGTACATATAGTTGAATATCCCCAGAGGTATTATGTTCCATTATCTATTGTGGAATGCCTCTCTTCCATTCAGATTATTCAGTCAGAACTAACTGTTGTATAATTATTAATTACACACAATGCACAGCCATTGCCATGCTTGAGGCAAATTACTATAATGTAACATTATAAGGCGGAAAATGTACACACAACACATGTAAAAACCAATTTAGAACAAGTACTGTACAATAAGAATACAGTATACGTATTACTTAACTATTTACCCAGGGGACAGATTTTTGTTATAGAATTAAGTGAGTTATAATTAAAAATGTGTGTTATCATTTAAGGTGTTTCTCTTGTGTGATGAGAAATGCATTTGGGAGTGTGAGCTCACACTCTAATATCCCTTTAACATCTTCACTAAGAAAAAAAAATATTGGGGCAAATATAACAACAGTCAATAGATATATATTTTTTATCTAGATTTGGCCTCTACCAAACAGTCACAATATTGCTTCATGATAAAAGTATCAAATTATTTACAAATAAATGAATAAACAACATAATTCATTAGAAGGTCACATATAATACTAACATAAATTGCTAATCTTTTGATTACTGGTGTAATAACACAAATGTATGTATGGATTTATATGGCTATAAAGCCATACATACATCATCTCATGTATTCTTAGCATAGCATACCTCAACTGATTGGTAGAGATGTCCCAATCAGAT
>JAAGKR010000143.1:160000-254220 GCA_011419295.1 Clarias macrocephalus
AGCTCAAATCTTGTGATATGACTTAGAATCCTACTAGAGTTATCTGTGGCTCAGAAATGTCAAAAAAACAAAAACACTTTGACTTATTTAATGTACATTTTCTCTCTATGCTGTTTAGACAGTGAAAGCCACCTCTCCGCTGGGTGACCCCCGAGTGACCTATAACCTGGAGGATGGCTTGGTACCCGAGACCAACATGCCTGTACGTTTCTACCTGACTCCCAACCGAGAGGACGGATCAGCCTCCATCCTGGTGGCTGAGCCACTGGATTATGAGACGACACGCAACTTTATGCTCCGTGTCCGTGCTCAGAACGTTGCTGCTGTGCCTTTAGCTGCTTTTACAACAGTGTATGTCAACCTCACAGGTAAAATCACCTTTAATCTCTGTGTGTTGTAAATGACAGTCAAACACCAAAACATGTAATGATTTTTAGAATAAATGAGAATTCTTTATTACATTTTTTTTCCCCAATATGAAAAGTGAAAGTGTTCTCTTTCATACCTCATGGCCATGGTACAACATTTACTGCAGCATCAAGATCTTTATTAACCAAACATAATGACAGAAGTTTTTTTTTTTTTTTTTTTTTTCCCCTATACGAAAATATTCTGGGGAGAGTTGTACTATAAGTAGATTAAGCCAAAGGTCTTAATGAGGTCTAGCTTCTAGTATAAAAAACAAATATAAATGTTTGTTGGACGGACAGGTTGATGAATAATGTATAAATTGATGGCATGATATGAATAGCTTGGATGGATGGTGGATTGATGGATGGGTGGATGGATACTAGATTAATGTATGAGTAGAGATGATGGGTATGAATGGAAGAAAATGCAACTCATGCACCCTCTGATTCCAAGTGCATGCCTTAATATAAACTATTCTGCAAAACATGGTATCTAGTATTATGTTATTTTCTCTTATAGCTTTAATCCTCCTAAGTATTTATTGAAAGCCTGACATACTTCAATCCCTTATTTTAACCCACTTTTTCAGCTCATGAACTACACTTACCAATTTTCTAAATCTGAAAAGCAATCCAGCATTTTACCACTTGCTTATCCCTTTCTCTTCTTCGATAAAGCCCTGCATTTCTAATTCCACTGCAGGAAATCTCTATGCCATCCTATGTGATTTACTGGCTCTTCCCCAAAGCCATAATTGGGCGCAACCCATGCATGAATCTCTTGCTCTGTTCCATTTATGAGTGCACTCTAATACTGATTGAGGATCCTCCTACCCTCAGTCCACCCCTGCCTAATATTAATCCAATAAGAGCTTTATGATGAGGTTGCTTTTAGCTGGTGCTTCTCCTTTAAAAGTGGACACCTTGTGCAGATCAGTGCCAAACCTTCCCTTCACTTTTTTATGCCCTCCTTCCGCAATTAAAAGCACAACTAGTGGCATAGGAAAGCGTAAGACAGTAAGAGAGAGAGAGGGAGAGAGAGTGAGAGAGAGAGAGAGAGAGAACGCTGTAATGGATTTGGACCTCTTGTTTAATTCATGGATTACGACGTTGGCTGGGAGAAAATTAAAAACCTAGAAGTACATCAGATGGCGATTAGTGCTTTGGATCGTTCAACCCATTAAAGATCTTGCCCTAAATTTCACTCCTCCTACTTCCCTTCCATTACTGAGGAAACACACACATGCACACACTTGTTGTGACAAATAATGCATATCATATACATTATATAATAAAATGTATATAATTTTAACTAAACAGCCATAATATTATTGTAACTCCTGACTGGTGACATGTACTGTATACTATGACACCTGTAAGTTTTGTCCCTGAAATCGACGTGTTGCAAGCAGGAAAAATGGGCAAGTGTAAGGATTTGAATGACTGTGACAAGGGCCAAATTGTGACGGCAAAACTGCAGCTGATTTGGGATGTTATTCATCTGCAGACCTACAAATCGTGGTACATGGAAGGAAAACCTTTGAACCGGTGACAAGGTCATGGGTGGCCAAGGATCGTTGAGACAAGTGGGGAAAGAAGGCTGGCAATGCTTGAAGAAGTTAATTCTGGTTCTGAAAGAAACTATTGCAGTTTTTTTGTGGCTGGGGCTTCGTAGCCACCAACCATTCAGGGTACACACACAGGTGTCCTCTGCCAAACTGTCCACAACGTGCATGTGAACATCAGAACTAGACCACAGAGCAATGAAAGAAGGTGGTCTGGTCTGATGCGAGTGTCCCCTTATGCAGCATTTTGCTATACTGCAAAAATAGTTCAATTATGGTTGAAGGAACACAACAATGAGTTTGAGCCATTGGCTTGTCCTCCAAATTATCCCGATCTCAATCCACTCAATCATCAGTGGGATGTGCTTGAAAAGTCCAATCGATGGAGGCCCCATCTTGCACCTTTTACAGGATTTAAAGGATCTGCCACTGATGGCTTGGTGCCAGATACCACAGCACACCTTCAGAGCTGTAATGGAGTCCATGCTGTTTTGGTGGCAAAAAGGGGCCGTGCTTAACATTAAGCGAGTGGTCATAATGTTATGACTGATCGATGTATATTGGTGTGTGTATGTATTGTTGGTTCTCTGCACTTAATATTAATTCCCTTTGAAACTTTACTTAGTAACCGTAAACTGTGGCATGGCAATAAAACTAAATCTGACACACTCCCTGTTTGACATTTTCAAAATTCCATTTAAAGTTCTACTGACTTTGACATTTCTTTTCTTTTGAAAAGGTTTGCTGTGATATAAGGGCTATATTTATGCTTTATTTCATTTATTTATTTTTTATTTTTTTTTTTCTCTTCACTACAAGGTCAGGATGTTCTATTGTGCCTGGCAGCTAAAGAGAGACTATAATACACCTTGGGTAGATGATGAATCACTCTTAAGTGTGGCAACAACTGCGGCTAAAGCCATGCAGCTAGCCAATAGTAAACAATAATTAAAGTCAAGAATTTAACATGTGACAAACATCCCTGTGGAAGACTAAAAGCATTTTCTCAATCATACAGTACTTTGTTTTCCCTAAACTTTGTTTTCCCCACGGGTATGTATGAGTTCAAACTGTTATGGCTATGACGAACCGTTAAAAATGTCCATTCTTGTTTTTTGTAAAGTTTTATCAGTCGTTTCTGTTTCCTTATAGACTATTAGTCTCCGTGTGACTTTACAGCGTGTGCCTGCTTCTTTCAACAGATGTGAATGACAATGTTCCATTCTTCACCTCCTCTATTTATGAGGCCTCTGTGACAGAAGGGGTCGAGGTTGGGACTCTGGTCCTGCAGGTGTCTGCCAATGACCTCGATCTGGGCTTAAATGGAAAGGTACATTATAAAGCTATCAATCTTTTATACTGTTAGGTTTTCATTGCATATTCAAAGTTTAAATGTGAACAAGTGGAAGATATCTATATAAATAAATCTGTACATTGGTCAGAACTCAATCTTTTAACAATGTCTTTTCGTTTCATACATTGGAGGACCCGAAACCAGTCTCAGAAACATTTCTGTCTGCCTGTCTGTCTGTCTGTCTGTCTGTCTGTCACTGTCTTTTATCCCAGCATCACGCACACCTGGCTGAACAGAATTTAATGAAACTTTGGCGGTATCAAAATCTAAATGTTGCGTAGAAGTTATGAGCAGTTTACTGTATGTGCCAGATCATGTCACAGCAAAACTGGCTCGGCAGAGTTTAAGGAAACGTTTGCAGTACTTAGATATCTGCCTGGAGTTTAATCTGCACCATAAGTAAATAAAACAATGTGGACTAAAACTGATGTTATGAACAGTTATGTGACAGATTTAATAATCTACTTGAAATTAAGCTACTAATAAGCTTCTTGCTCTATGTAAACACCTGCACCAATAGATATTAATTAGAAAACCTAAACCGATTATTTTTACTAGGATTACTTAATATTTTCACAGCTGAAATAACAGTGCCGAAGTTGTTTTAGTGAATTTTAACACGCTGCAGTCGTTTTTTGACAAAACATAATCTGGTAAAAAGGGTAGGCATGCAAGACAAAGAAAGTTTATATCATATTTTTTTGTTACTTATGGATTTTATGCAACTGCACAGTTCATGATAAATCGTATACTTTCAGCTTTCTGCATCTCAAATGAATACCTCCTTTGGAGTCAATGAGAGCTAAAGAAAAAAACAGCTGTATCTTCTGTACTACTTCACTCTTATGCGTGTGTATAAAGAAAGTAAAAGCTATAATCTCCTTGAACAGGAGACATGCAGTGGCTCATATATCAGATTTAGGGTCATGTGTGAAAGCTAATACTCCTTCTTTTATTAAAAAAAAATGTAAAAACATCATAAAAATCTAATCGCAGCGGGTCTCAGTATTAGACAAATACAACCTCAGACACACAACAACGTCCACCGTTTCGCACCATGCTATTATTTATTTAACACGCGTGGGCAACACTAAGTACCCCTTACTGCTTTCACAGGACTTAAGAAGGCAAGTTGCAGCCAGGTGATGCTAATCACCAGCCTTTGATTAATTTGTCTTCAGCAGGTGTGCAGACCTCTATAAAAACATACGTTTGTTGGTCTGGAACATTCAGGTGTGTGTGAACAACACAGTGCCGAGAGAGAAGGATATAAGCAATGATCGTAAAGAAGCACTTGTTGCTGCACATCAATCTGGAAAGGGTTATAAAACCATTTCCAAACAACTCAGAGGTCAAAGTTCTACACTGAGAAAGAATATTCAGAAGTGGAAAGGATTCAAGAGTGGTCGTCCCAGCACATTCATCTCAAGATCAGACCGTGCAATGCTCAGCAGGGGAAAAAAACAGCTATATCTACAGACTAACTTAAACTTTTAATCGCCATGTTTTTGATCTGTTGGGAGTACCCAAAAGAAACCCACCAAGAACATGCAAACACACACACAGACCTGGCGAGGGAATAGAACCCTCAACCCTGGAGGTGCTGGGCCACATAATATATTTAATATTATATATACGATAGCAGGTTACATCGAAGTTGCACGAATGGGTCGCTCGATGACGTGACGGGATTCTTTCTGGACAGACCTTATATAAATGAAGTAGATCAACACTTTCATTTGTAAACTGTCCACTGTAATATCTTATTAATAACATACGGTCACTTTATTATTTCACATAATAACAAAAGGGCATCTTTGCAACTTAAAGCAATAAGGCCCCTTGAACATGAGAACAAACTTCAGCTCCTTTACACACAGGGGTGTATGGAAAATTGCGTCTTTCAGATTGCTAAAACAGGGCCTTTTTTTTTTTTTTTTTTTTTTAGTGGTTGCTTTATAAATATGCAAAGTAGCACGTTTCTACCTGAAATTACAGAGCAGTGTCAGTGCAAATACAGCGGATTAATTTAGCATCTGCAGTCGGAAAGTCGCTTTGGGAACAGTGATTGTGTGTGCCAATTAATGCAACCAAAGAACAGGTATTAAATTAGCAGAAGCTCGTTTCCAACATTTGGAGACAAACATCTCCAATTTACAAAGTTTTAGTAATGAGAAAGTTTAATGGAATTATGCCGTAGTGCCTTAAAATAATTGGAAATTCTCAAAATTATAACTTAATAATACAATGTTGGAAATTTGTTTCATATTAGACTTTGCCATATAAAAAGCCTATAAAAAGATTATGAGCAGAACTCAGATTTATGGGTATTCTGTTTTTTTTTTTTTTTTTTTTTACTCATATAATTTTATTTAATGTTAGGTTTTTGCAGTAACAAACACACTGAACAAAATGAATCAGTGTTATACAGTACGTTATGTGCAACATGCCCACAGATTCTACGTGCAGCTAATATTTGAAATATTACTACATTACTGCCTGAATGTTCTTAGTTCAATTGATTTATCTTCTTCATACTGTCCTAAAGTGAAGCCACCTTTTGAATGCAACCCTTTATTGGTTTAATCCATGTTTTAATCAGATCCTCATAATGAATATATCTGCAGTACATACAGTACAGTTCTGTGCAAAGTTCTTAAAACTTTCGACAGAAAAACTTTCTTGTATTTTTTTAATGTAGTCTTGAGAAATAGTTCTCCAGCCTTTTTTTTTATTTTTTTTTTTTTTTTTTTTGGCTCTCATTTTTAGTACAGTCTCTGTACCTGACCAGCTTCAAGAAATTTACTGTACGAGTAAGAAAACATTTCAAGCATACAAAAACTTGAACCAGTGAGAAACAGGTGCAGATGATAACAGATGATCAGGCCGGTGATTATTATATTGGTGATGCTGAATGCTGAGTGTTTGGAACACACGAGAGGGGAAACGAGGTGCTGCTAAGGTTGTTACTCTACATAAACATCCAGTTTTATTAATTGTACAATATCTTTGGTCACCTTGCAGCCTGCCACATTTGTTCCCAATTCTTCAATTTAATCTACATCATTTTATTTCATTGCATTTAATTCCATGAAGACATGAGGGGTGGTTTTTGCACAGTATTGTATATTTAAAATAACATGGAATTAACATGTGCATCATTATTCATGCCATTAATGATTTTTATTTCATACTTTGCATAGCTTTAATGTACATTAATATGAAGTGAAGCTTTTTATTTCACTTGGCTTTAGCATTTTAAAATGATGATAATTTGAAGGTGTTTTACTGAGAAAATGTGGGAAATGGCTACTAACTCATCAGAAAAGGCTCATAAAGCATGAGTAATGACAGATGAGGAAAAATCTTTGTCATAGGCTTATTCATCACATGCATCCATCCATTACATCTATTCTACTGCAGAGATTGGAGGACAGTGCAATCAGTCTTCAGTCCTACTGTAGGTCTGCCTAGCAGAAATTCTACATAGTGTGCATAAAGCAACCGAGTATTAAATCCACAACAGGGACATAACATAACAGCAGCAATGCTCTGACTCGGCTTTACCTTTTAAATAGAATTACTCGTGGAATGACGAGGCTTTAGCTTGGGGAGAGAGTCTGTCCTTGGCTGTGTAATTGCTGTCTGAGCAACCTTGTACGTAACAAGCACACTGAATCACAGATGTCATGCAATGCCATATTTAGATATAATGAGTCTCTTTTGTGGGCTTGAATATACAGTATTAGTAACTACAGTATTTGCTAAGTACTGTACTGTATGTATGATTCCGGCTGCCATCTTTATTATAACAGTTGGAGATCACTGCTTATCGTTTAAGCTTAACTCCCCTACAAGCTTTTTATTATATTATACTATGTCCCTTATATTTGTTTTGCTGCACTAGATCAGCTGGCAGGGCACCAGTTATTATCCAAGACATGCTGTTATAGTATTGCTCCTCACCTAATAATTGCCACTTGGGGTTGTCAGATGCTGTGGAAAGAGTCTCCGTGTCTTTTTATCCTCTTAACCTTATTTATGGCATTAAACTGCCATGAAAGTATTAGTACATTTTTAGAAAGTGGATGCTGTCAGAGCTTGTGGCATTGGCTGTGGCATTTGGCAAACAGTTTTTGAGGAACAACTCATGAGATGGCACATGCTTTTTGTCCAGTTATTTTTGTCCTTATAATTTATGAAATCTGCAGTGTGCTCACACAATTGCTTTTTTTTTAAACCGAGGTCTAGTTTAGCTTGTCTAATGTACATGTTGGACAGTTGATAGCCTACATCTTAAATATTGTGTTAGAATATACCTGCATATGCCATCATTAGAGAAGTATGATAGAATATTGATATTGATAGAATATTTTCAGATTTCCTTGATTTTTCCTTAAAAAATTTTTTTTTTTTTTTTTTTTAGATTTCTTATGCTATTTTATTTCTTGTACCCTTTTATGTGGAATCAACTTTTTTTTTAATATGCTCATTTAGCATATTAAGCTGTCAATTAGCATATAGCTGTCATTTAGCATATAGAGCTGTCAATAATGAATGAAATAATTGATCCTATTACCAAGTTTGACCCTAATGGCTTCCCATAATTGACTATGGAAGATGACTATGGAAACATCAGCAGGTGTGTTGAACTGCAAGTTTCATTATAAAAAGCTTCTACATGAAAGTTTCTTCAAGGGGAATTAATTTTACGAAAATACACAAGACATTTTGCCCATGCACGTGCTAGCCAAGTTGAAAAAGTACAACAGTACGTGGTTACTACTATATGACCGGACAGGACTCACAATATGAGTACTGCTGCAACCAGTTTACCATTCAAGTGATTTTAAGAGATTCAATTTTAATGTTGGAGATATTATAAAACAGCATCATCTTTTATGCATTTCTTTTCACCCCACATTGCACGTTTATAAGATTTACAAGTAAATCTGAGTATTTTGAAATTGTGATTAATCACTGTCTATGACTGGAAATAGCTAGATTAAGTTTTTAGCCGATTGATAGCATTGGTTGTAAATAAATCTTACTTTCTTACTTGCACATTGTTACTTACATTGTTTTTTGCATCTTTTTGTTTTATCCACATTCCTTTCTATTTATTTTTCTCAGATTTCCTACTCCTTGCTGAACGACCGGAGTGGAGACTATCAGTTCTTCCGCATTGATCCAGAACTGGGCTCCATCTACACGGAAGCCGTGTTTGACCGGGAAACGAAGGGTTCTTATCTTTTAGAAGTAAACTCCATGGATGGCTGGGAGTCTGCCAGGCCAGGAAGGCATGGACAGCCTAATTCTGGTACGAACAGTCAAGCCTGCTTCCTCAGACAAACCTCTGCGCTAATAAGTTGTCTGGGCCCATTTAGTCGGACTACTCTAAAGCTATTGATTTATTCTTTCAGAATGGAGTAGGAGTTGTGCTGCGTAGAACTGTGATGTCTGAATGTAGCTCTAATGAGTCAAGGGTTTATAGTAACTGATGGGAGTGACAGGTATCAGTTTTGCACCTAATCATAGAAGAAGTTTTATTCCCTATATGGTTTATGTCCAAGGGAAAGGGAAAAAAAAACAATAACCACTAAAGCATCTGAAGAAATTACTCAGAAGTGGTGAGTAATGACATACTGTACAGTATATCTAAACTTATACATGCTTGATATGATGATAATCTTGTACTAATCAGCCTCAAACTCCACATGAGTCACAGTGAGCCTCCTAGGCCTCAGCATGTCATCCATTTTCTCATTAGCCCCTTATTGCTGAGGATTTGAAGACTTTATGGCCAACTTTTTTCTTGTTGTTGTTGCTGTAAATCTGGTACAATATGCACTTAGATGCAGTGAGTGAGTCATTATGAGATGTTTACCAAATGCTATCTCTGATCAGAACCTCCAGATATTTCAAAATTTGACGAGCTTCACACCAGGGATTAATGCACCTGCACATTTATGCAATTATCCAGTAAGCCAATCATGTAGCAGCAGTGTATCACAGAAATAAACACAGTTAGCATCAGAAAGGGGAAAAATGTGGTTTTAGTCTCTTTTATTATGGAATAGTTATTAATGCCAGATGGGCCAGTATGGCAGTATTTTAGCTGCTACTGCAGATTAGAAGCGGGGGGTGGGGGGGGGGGGGAATCTGGGTAATCCACAACAATTTTAAGAGTTTGAAGTTTTCAAGAGTGCAAAAAGCACATAAAAAGATCAAGTGAGCAGCAGGTCTAAGGTCAGCAGAAAATGACCTTAGACTAGAAGTCTAGTTTGAGGTCATGGTGTCTACGGTACAATCCACGCTGAGCAGAAAATTATCTCAGAACGCACAACACATCAAACCTTGAGACAGTTCACACTTTTTTAAGCAACAACAGGAATCTGAGGCTACAGTCGACATAAACAAATCAAAACCAGACTATTATATATCAGGGTTAATTTTTGCAGTTGCCACAAGCAGTATTGTGCAAGCTCACACTTCACAAGAGCTCAAAGTTTTGGTCACACACATCAAAATTACTAATTCACAGTCATAGTTCTTATAACTTTTTTTTACAATTTTTATTAAATTTTTTTAAGTTTACAGTCCGAGTCTTAAGTTCACGCGATTAGAAATCACATGGACGGAAATATTTCCCATACTGAGGCTGACTGACTGAGGCTGTGATAAGCTCTGATTCTGTATGGATTTCTCTTCACGAATACATCGAAAAACACATAGAACCTCCATGCATAAGCACATGTAAGAAGTTCACATCTCGCGCCTGTCTAAGTAGCATGGATAAGGTCTAAGGATTGTTGCTTATGATTCACAGGCATTTAGAGTCCATTTTTGTTGTCTCTGTTATGGTTCCTCTTGTGCATACCTGTGATGCCCAGGAGGCCCTAGCTGTGACTGGTCCATTGCATCCTGTGCTTTCCATTTTCTTCTGGTTTGCACCTTGATGGCAACCCAAGAGATTTTTTTGCATCAGCTCCTCTCTTGCATGGGTCACCAAATGCTTGGACTGTTCATGGGGACCCTCAGTTTATTATTGTTTCCGTACAGAGCAATGCAGCTCCAGCTAAATGGCATATGGTTTGATGAGTGATCCTTCTCTAAAAGCCATCCACAGTTGATAAACAGAGTTTAAAAAGGAGACTGATCAGCATTACCATTAAGGCCACCCAGGTTTTGAGTTGTGCCACCAGGGCAGCTCAGGCCCCATGCACCGTGCCTCCGCAAGGCCTCTGGGACGTTAGCAGAAGATCCTTTGGCTGCTGTAAATCTTTTAGCTACGTGATGAGACATGTTTGTCTAGCACATTCAACAGGGGCTTGATCAGATTGGGATCTGAGGAGTTTGGAGGCCGGGGCGACGACCTTACCCTTCTGAGCCCTGTGTGTAGCGAGCTGTGGTGAACTCCTTGTTCTGGTGTCTTTGTTTCATGCCCAACATTGGCTTTTTGTTCTGCACTTTTACGGCTTTTCCGTGGGATCGGACTGAACGAGCTGGCTTTTGAGCTTTGAGTGTCCATGATCCTGTCATCAGTTTGCTGCTATTCATATTGAATTAATATGTTGTTTATATAATGGGTGTTTTTAGCTCAAATGTGAAAGTCTTCACTTTCATAAGTAGACCACAACATGCCTTTTAATCTCAATCTCAAGTGTGACAGGTTTTGCTTATATGCTTCTATATATGGCATAATCTGCACTTGATTTCACTTGAAGTAAAGCCCAGACTAATGGTGTCAGGTAGACAAGTAGAAAGCCAAATTGTGAATCAGATTTAGTGGGAAAGAACTGATAAAATGCCCTCATTCTATCACTAGGTCTGTTTGTTTTTTGGAGCTCTTGTCGTTGGTCTGTCCAACATTTAAAGGACTGTTTCAGATAAAACAACACACAAAAAAAAATGCCTCAGCAACCATGCCAAATTTTGCGTATGATGGCCTCAGAAAATAAATCAGATCCATAGATTAATCGGCCGATGTTTTGGAAAACACCCAAAAATGGCAGATGAAAAATATCACAAGATTGCAATATGTTCCGTGTGCCATCACACCATCATTAAAATGTAGAGGCGTGCTTACATCCTTTATATAGATAACATCAAAGGAGGTTTTAAAATGTTCAAATTAGTCTGAAATATTCGCTTACTGAATTACTCATTAATTATTTTCCCCAGGATGTTACCCTGAACAGAGCTTGTCGAGTTACAAGAAGACATGTGCTTGTGTTAAAATGGCACAAGCGATTCTTACCTCAGGTGATGAGACACAGACTAATGTGGATGATTATTATGAAATTGATGCCTGGTTTCCTGCTGAAAACGTATACCGCTTTAAAGGTTTTTCCATGAGTAGATTAGGTTATAAATATAGTGGCAAGTGGGTCATTTTTCTTAAGATGGAATCTTAAATGCAATTTTATAACATTAAATTTAAATGCAATTGTATAACTTTATAATTTTACTCTTTCCTTCTGGCTGGGTTACATTCCAGCATAAAAAAAAAAAAAAAGAATCACTTTAGAAAAAGACTGCAATTTTCGAAACTATATAAATATCTCTTAAAGACCCACTCATAACACTGCAATCCATTAATCTGTGTTTTTCCCTGCAAGAAGATATGACCAGAGGTGCCATCTTGCATTGATAGGTAACGAGACACGATGCTGTGCGATATCACATTCCATATTGTTGAGGAGTGTAATGATTTTGGGATGCGTTTTGTGCTATTCTGTCAAAGGTAAGGTGTAGGTATGTTCTGTAATGAGCCATGATGTGAAGGGATTTATAGTGAAGTGTGAATCTATCTGTAGTGTTAATGACACTACACATGTAATGGTTTTGTATGAGTCAGTTACACGCTGTGCCCAAATCCCACCAAATCCTATTTTCACAGTCAGTGCAGGTCTGTCAGTTTCTATGTGCAATAATGTGATGAAGTTATCCCGTCAGATTGATTGGCATGACAACCGGAACCAAGAGCACAGAAGCAGGAAGTGACAGCCCAGTGATGCTTGTTTATTTGTGCGACAAAGACATGGCCATGTCTACACAAGAGAACTCTGAACAACATGTCAACTTGTCATTGAATGACAGCTACCTGTACAGTGTTTAAAGCTCATTCTTACATATATACGGAATCCTGCAGCTGTACTGTATGTCTGTTGGATTAGCGAAGGCTGCCTTGATTGATTGATTGATTGATTGATTGATTGATTGATTGATTGATTGATTGATTGATAGATATATGTTTTGTGTGTTTGTTCCCCAATTTGGCCGGAATCATAACTTTAACTGAGCTGCTTCCAGAACCTGTTTAAATATTTCATCTGTTCTTGAGAAGGTTATTACAAATTATGTCTCTTTTGAAAGTAATATCAAAGAAAGGTATATTAGAGGGAGGAATGGCTGTCTTTGCCGTTCTTTCCTTTTACTGCATCTGTTATTGAGTCACCATGGCTCCAACCACACAACTGAATACTGATTCAAACCTTCAGAGATGAAAAGATCGAGAAAGAGGTCGAGACAAACAGAGCAGGTGAAAAGAAGAGGGGGATGAAAATGAGAAATGGAGATAAAGGATAAAGAAGGTGGGAGCCAAAGAGAGACAAAACAAGACAAACGTGCATTTAGAGAGAGGGAGGTAGAAAGATATTTCTACGTGCATTGAAAGGGGGGGGGGAAGCATTCAGGTTGAAAGACTAAGATCACAGACATTTGTTTAATATTTTGTATGTGCTGTCTCCCTCAGACACGGCGTATGTGCGGATTTTCATCAGCGATGTGAACGATAACAAGCCGGTGTTCGCACAGACGGTGTATGAAGTTGATGTGGATGAGGACGCAGATGTCGGCTCCACCATCCTCACCGTGAGTGCTAATGACGAAGATGAAGGTAAGCCCAGGATAAAGATAAGGTGTGACTACATACGGATACAAAGTGAAGCCACATGGGTCACATGACTGGCTGTGTGCAGGGATGATGAGAGGTTGGAGAAATTTTAAGCCAGATTTTCACAACCTCACCCAGCGTGAGCTCAACCTTCGATTCACAGGACACAACACACAGCTGTGTGTCTTCAAATTCTTCATTTTCTACCTTTGATTGCACAAAATTCACATACCTTAAAGTCAGTCATTCTGTTTAAAAGACTGTAAGGCTGTTCAAGTTTCGTTACAGACTTATAGAAGTATACACATCTATGCGGTTTTTGTTAGATATATCTTAGCAGTGTTTTTGGTCTGAATGGGTGTGAAGCTGAGGAATGTTCAGTTTTGTAGCAGTCAGTATCATTTTTTGGTGTTTGATGTTTTTCTTTCTGACCCCCCAAAAAATTCAAAGACAATGAAAAATCTGATCAATGCAAAATTCATAAGCCTTTAAGATCACTGCCTTTACTGCCATAAATTCTTTATCAATCCCCCAAACAGCAGCTGAGCAGCTCTGAAACAAAACTCCCAGATAACTGCTGACATCAAGATACATACAGTGACACAGTGACAAGCAGTACTATTGTCACATCTGATTTCAAAGTTATACATCTCTTAGTTCTGGCTGAGTAATCTGATTGGACGAGAGGCATTCCACAGGTGGTGACATCACTCCTCGTCACAGGTCATTAATCATTAACAATCATTCATTGTCACTTGTCAATATGGGTGAAAAACGTTTGTAATGGATCCACGTAGTGCTGAGGAGAGAGCAGCTGCCTGCCAAAAGTTACATTTAAAACCAGCCATGGAAGCACTTTCAGCAGGTTATCCTCAGCACTCACAACCACATCACAACCATGCTGATATTTAGTACAACGGCACTCCCTCTTGTGTGATATTGCTAGCTTATTGTTACAAATTAAATGCCACGTTTGTATTAATGTGCTTAATTTGATAATTCAAATATATATTGTAAATGGCTAAAGAAAATGTTGTTCCTTCAAAAATAAATAAATAAATAAATAAATAAAAATTATATATATATATATATATATATACACATTGCTGCCAAAACACTGTAAATCATATGCTATACCAGCTGAGAGTAGGTTTGATTTTTCCTTTCTGCAGTTAGGCCGATGAGCTGACCGGCTCTCAGACCCCTTTCTCACGAGTTAGACTGTTGAGTGCTATATCCACTGATTCACCAAAAAACCTTCTACTAAAGCTAGTAAATGCACATACAGTATATTGCTTTATCAAGCCACAAGTGCCACATAATGACTCCTCTAGGTCAAGAATACTAGACAGCTGTAATTTACCAAAGCAGTAAATCAGGAAGCAGTAAAAAGGATAAAATATCTGCCTTAATGTCCGAGATCCATTTTGTGAAACTGGATGTTGTGCAGTTTGGACATTGCATGAACACCACATCAATATATAATACGCCTATATGTGATACTGCAGTGCAGCAGCACAAAATTTCTAAATCGTAAATGCTAACATTCACAGATATTAAAAAATATATATCCTGCTAGATATTTAAGTGACCATGAATGTACAGTGTAGTGCAAAAGTCTGCACTAATGATGAAGAGTCATCATGAAGTTTGTGACATCCCTCTTTAAATTTCTAACTGTTCCAGCCTTTTAAAAATCCGGGTTAGATTCCCGCTTCAGGTCTGTTTGCATGGAGTTCTCATGTTCTCCCCGTGTTTGGTGGGTTTCCAGTTTTCTTTCCACAGTCCAAAAACATTTCGATTTGGCTAATTGGCGTTCCCAAATTGCATGCGAATGTGTGTGCCCTGCAATGGATTGGCACCCCATCCAGGGTGTACTCTGCCTCTGATTCTGGGATGGGCTCCAGGCACCCTTGCGGACTTGTATACAGGATAAAGCAGTATAGAGAGTGAAAGTGTGTGATTATGTTTTATATCCATTACCTGACTTGTCCAACAACCATCTGTTTTCCAAACTAAAGATCATTTTTAATAGTGATATAATACCATTTATACTGCACCATTTGTAAGATCTTTTATACCAGCTCATGTACCAACAAGTTAACTCTCACTCTCACCTACACAGATGCCTTATATACACAATGCAATCACATAAAAAGAAATGAATAAATGAATGAGCGCTCAATCATTAGCCTCTCCCATGTTAGTCTATCCAGATGGGAGCACCCCACAAGTAGGACATCAGTCATTTCTCATTGGTTAGCCATGTCAGGTCCACAATGCCTTGCTTTGTTGCGTCTGGTTTGGATATGTGAGACACTGCTGCGACATTTATCTGGGCCTTTAGCCTCATTACGAAAGACATCAGTCTGAAACTGATCTCCATAATGGTTTCTGGTCATGTCAGGGAGTATGAGCTGTCATACTTTGTGCTTATCCCTTTTCATATAAGTCCTGATAAAGTGCTCACCTCTAAAAACGCTAACAACATGATACTTCTGGTAATTTATCACAGCTGCTCAGGGGCGATAGCGAGATCAAAATTTAGAGCCGAAATGATGCTGCCCGAGCGTTGTGTCTTGTTCATTATTCCCCTTTCAGCAGGAAAACTGAAAGGCAGAGAGATGAAAGGTGTATATATTGTTGCTGTTTCCTCTTTGTTTGCTCATGCCATCTTTACAAATAGAGTGTTCCACAGGGAGTTGATCCATGCTGGGTGCGAATCTAATATGAAACAAAAATGGTTTATTTCTTTGACTTTAATGTTGGAAGATGCGGTCGATTGCAAGATTAAAAATTACCTGTCTTTCTCATGCTGCATCCCTTTCATTGGCTTACTCTTGAGATTTCAGCTTCTCGCTTGTGTTGGATCACAGATTCTTGCTACAGTTTATTAGCCTTCCAGTAACACGATTGACTTCATTCATTCCAAGCTAAAGTGGGTGAAATAGCACGTTGGATTAAGTCATCAAGTAGACAAGATAGTATGCTAAATATACTAAATCTGCTTTACCTTTGAGAGCATATATTTTCAACAGGGTCTATACAGTAATTCATTCATTTATTTATCTAATTTTTGCCTTTGAATTGGACTGTAGTAGCTGATGTGAGTTGATAGACAAACTAGCAAACTAGTTTGCGACTCTCAAACTACAGTAGCAAAGAAAATAAGCAACAATTTTTGCATTATCCGTAAATAGGTAGTGGAGTTATTTAGAATAGTTCAATTCAGACTTTTGCTTGTGCGGAATAACAGAGAACGCTAGGGTTTGCCAGAGCCATGATCAGACGGTCTGCTTCACATCTGAAATGCTGGCCTCCCTGGAACTCTTTTAGCGGCCCGAACATGCAGAAACAGCTCGGAGCGAGGTCAGAACCGGAGAGAAGATGTTGCAGTAACTCCCAGCCGAGTTGGAGTTGAACTGGTGTTCTCCCACAGACAGACTTCGGCAAGCTGGCAACAAATTTACCATCGGTTTTCAAGAATCATATGTTCCACTCGAGAATCAGGCGTTCCAGCGAATGTTCACGGGAACAACTGCAGTGGGCTCCGGGCCACCTCATCTGGGATTGTCATTCACGGACATATGGCCTTCTTTAAAACATGAGACAAGAGTCTCATCTCCGTACTATGCTTTAAGTTCTGTAAATGTCATTCGGTTTTATGCCTTCGTTTACAAGAAATTTCATCAGTTTCATCAGGGCAGCAAGTCCCGATTTGACTCGGCCACTTTTTGTATTTAATTTTTTTTTACATATTAACAGCTATTATCAGGTATTCCTGATACCCGAAACTGCTTCTGGAAATGACTCAAAACAAACCATTAATATATTTATATTTTCTATATATAATTTTATAAAATTATTTGAAATATTTACCTTTTAGGATTTGTTTTCTAATCAATAATGCGCCTCCCCATAGCTGCTTGAAATTAAGAAGAATGAGTTTATACCCCCGGCATGGAATATAGCACTAAATGCTGTAAATGTTGCTTTTTGTGCTACATACTGTATATGCCTATTTTACCGTATATGCACACCTATTTACTTATACATTTACATGTGACAATATGGACTAAATTATTATCAGAAAATCTGCAAGACTTTCTGTCTTTAGGAAACTCAAGAACACTTTGTTGTTTCGCAGGTGCCAACGCTAAGCTGCGTTACCAGATTACTGCAGGTAATACAGGTGGTGTCTTTGATGTCGAGCCTGAAGTCGGCACCATCTTTATCGCCCAGCCACTGGACTATGAGCAAACCAAACGTTACAAGCTGTACGTACTGGCCTCGGATGGGAAGTGGGAAGACTACACTGCTGTTGTTGTCAACGTAGTAAATAAGAACGACGAGGCACCAGTGTTCTCTGTCAATGAGTACTACGGCAGCGTGACGGAGGAGCTGGATGGTTCTCCAGTGTTCGTACTGCAGGTGATGCATGCACCAAAAAAAAAAAAAGTGCTTGAAAATAAGAGAGGATTGCAGAGCTCTACTTTTCTTATTATATGTCTTAGAAGAAACTATGGGAGGGGTGGAGAGGTATGCTTTTATATGTTACTGTGAATAAGCAGTGACTGCTAGGACTTGACCATATCCATTAAGTAAATTATATTACGCTTTCAGGCTAGGTAAATATGTTCACTTTTATATTAAATCTTCTAGTGTTTCTAGATGTTTTAAAAGAGAATCCATTAACGAAATGCAGCATTTCCAAACAGCACAAAGCTACAGTAGGTTGAGTCATTTCTTAAAAATGATTTTTACCCTTGGGAGCTGGTGGTGAGCCCCATTTCCCTGAATTGAGGGATGTTACAGAATTCCACATCCTGTCTTGAAAATTGCTGTATAATTTGTTTTGAATGAGCAGAGAAATGATTCATGTTACAGCAGTAGTTAGATTTTAAGGCTTTGTACAAGCACTTATCGAACCCACAATATGGATAAACAGATTTTTGGACTTGAGTATATTGTTCATCAAGGAGTTGTTTAAGGCCTTAATTGCAGTGGATGACATCATGCTTTGCCATAATCCTCTTCATCTAATTTGTGGCCTGGAAATGTACTCACTTTATTGTTTGTATAACTATTAGGTTAAATTATGTTTAATTTATTGCTGTTAGTTGCTTGTTAACTGTTTGCTGCTTGAATTCACACTTTAGGGGTATTTAAGCTTCCGATTCTTTAGTCCAAGTCAGCAGACTACAGCAATTTCAAAGCAAAGGTCTAAGACATTCCGTTTGATGTTTTAGGTAACAGCAACTGACCCAGATAAGGATGCTGACCAAGAGGCTCTACGCTACTCACTGCATGGTCAGGGAGCTGAAAGTGAATTCATCATTGATGAGGTGACAGGGAAGATTTACGCACAGAGGACTTTGGACCGAGAGGCACGGGCTGTATGGCGCTTTGTAGTTTTAGCCACAGATGAGGGTGGCGAAGGCTTGACTGGATTTACTGACGTCATCATTAGTGTGTGGGACATTAATGACAATGCCCCCATCTTTGCCTGTGCACCAGACAACTGTCAGGGAGATGTAGCTGAAAACTCCCCACTTGGGACCTCAGTCATGGAGATGACTGCCACTGATTTGGACGATGCAGCTGTAGGGCAGAATGCTGTACTAGCCTATAGAATTGTTGGTAATACAGCTTTGAGTGGAGGCACTAGTGGGGTCGACATGTTCACCATCAACCCGGCTACTGGAACCATCTCGCTGGCCAAGGCGGGTCTGGACCGAGAGCAGACAGATTTATACCTCTTAGTGGTGGAAGCCAGGGATGGAGGCGGAATGACAGGCACAGCCACTGCTGCCATCCATGTAACAGATGTGAACGACCACACTCCTCGTTTCTTAGATCGCTCTTGTTCAGCACGGATTCCAGAGAGCAGTGAGCCCAACACAGCTCTGCTTGACCTGGTTGCTGAGGATGCCGACGCTGGTGAGAATGGTCAGCTGACATTCAGTGTGGTATCTGGAGACCCAGAGCAGAAGTTCTACATGGTGAGTCACCGGCAGGAGCAGCGGGGCACGCTACGGCTCAAGAAGCGATTAGATTTTGAGAGGCCAGGTGAACAACGCTTCAATCTTACCATTAAGGTGGAAGATCTGGATTATTCCAGCCTTCTCCATTGCACATTAGAGGTAGAGGACTGCAATGACCATGCTCCAGTATTCATCCCTCACTTTCTTCAGATTCCTGATCTTAGGGAGGATGTCTTGATTGGTACAAGTGTTGCCTCAATGGTTGCTAGTGACTCAGATTCCGGTCTAAATCGGGATATTAGCTACAGTATAGCACCTGAATCTGACCCATATGGCCTCTTCTCAATTGATCAGACTGGTCTGGTGATTGTAGCTGGGCAGCTGGACCGTGAGATTACTGCCCAGCATAATTTGATCATCCTTGCAACTGACCACGGGACGCCACCTTTGACTGGTACCGCCACCATTCACATCTCCCTGCTGGATGTAAATGACAATGGTCCAGAGTTTGAGTCTTCATACTCACCAGTAGTGTGGGAGAATGTTCCAGGACCTCAGCTGGTTCATCTCAACACTAGCTCCACACTGCTTAGAGCTGTTGATCAAGACTCTGCCGAAAATGGTTCACCTTTCTCCTTCTCTGTCCCACCTGAATACCGTTACAGCAATGACTTTTACCTGCAAGATAACAGGAATGACACGGCCACCATCACAGCCCTCAGGGCCTTTGACCGAGAACGACAGAAGGAGTTCCTGCTCCCAGTTATCATGACTGACAGTGGAAAACCACCCAAAACAGTCACCAGCACACTAACTATCATTATCGGTGACAAGAATGACCATGCCCATGTTCCTGGAGAGAAGACAATATATCTTAACAGTCACAGAGGTAAGCTAATTCATCTTATAAGTAAACTAATAGTGGATGAGTGATTAATTTTTCAGCAGTAATTAAATAAAGCTAAAGATTTTTTTTCCATTAAGCATCACTTATTTAAGCTAATCAAAACAGAGTTGTCTTATTTAGTAGTTTATACTGTTAATGAGCATGTAAGCGCATGCCAATGTAGAATCTGTTTGCATGGTATGTGCTTATGAACTTAAATAGCCCACAAAGCACTGGTAAGATCAATAAGTTCATTATATATAATAATTCATGGAAGCACCATTAGATGGGTTGATTTCTTATAATATAAACAGGACCAACTTTCTATAAAAAATTAATGGGAAGTTTATCGAACGTACCAAAACTATACCAAACTGCATCACCCAAACTTTTTCCTTTCTTTTTTTTCTCTGTCTCGTAACAGTTTGAATTTTGTTACATGGACCACTGTCTTGTATTCTTTTCGGCAAAGGTGAATGGAATATCAAACCCAATCCAACAGTGCAAGTCATAAATCTAATAGGCATTCCTAATGTAAAACAAATATCATCTCTTGGTGAAGATCTTTAGAGTCTTTAGAGAAAAACATACTCATTTTTTTCTTCATTGTGTCAAACTTCACCAGCAATTTCTGCTGTTTGTTAGTTTTTCCTGGTATATGGGGAATGCTTTTGTTAATTTTTTCTGAGCGTTCTTGAAGATAAATGGATGGAGATGGAGCTCTCAGGTGAGCTGTGATGAAAAGATGAGAGAATAGTGCTGATGCAGCTGCTGGCTGACCTCATTCTTATATGTTTTGAGGGGCTGTTTTTTTGCTCAAGAGCTTCTTGTGCTAAAAGCATAGCAACCAGAGCAAAGCGTGGCTGGGTCCATTAAGGTATTTAAAGCCCGAAAGGAAATATGGCGCAGCAGCTTCCAAGGTTAGCACTAGGTTTTTTTTTTGCAAAAAGGGATGTCTGAAAATGTTTTACGTGTGGAAAAAAAAATCCTTCCGTTACATAGAACTATTCAGAATTTTTTGGCATCATGTTCATTAGCCTGTTAAAGCTCTTGTTGTCTGCTCATTTTCAGGATGCATGAGGAATTATTTTGTTTACTAATGAATGTGCCAATGTACGTTGCTCAGGCTGAACCTAGATTAATTGCTACTGCTTTGGTTATATTTTGCCCATCTAGGTAGGTTGAAAATAAACATAAAAGGAGAACAGCCAACTAGTCAAAATGCTTTATGCCAAAAAAAAAAAAAAAAAAGTTTTCAGGTCATACACTTGTCTCTAACTGTGATTCCGCAGAAATATCACAGGATAGTTCTTTTTCATTCAGCCACATTAAGGGATAAATATTTATCGTTGAGTTTTTTTTTCATTTTCATTAAGGATGCTCTTGGCAAAACCAAGCTAAACAGATGCCTTTGCTTATTTATTAACAGGTCTGTGTGGTTTTATGCACAAACTGAAGACAATCAAAAGTTGTTGTTTTTTTTGGTTTGTGTTTTTTTTTTTTTAGTGAAAACTTAATGCCCTCTTCATGTTTGCTTCTGCGTTGTTGTTTAGATTGAACAATGCAATTTTCATTATAGCATGTGTTAGCTGAATTGTTAGGGAACACATTACAATATATATAAATATTTATGTCATCTGATATAAAGCTAAATTTTTTAAATACTTTTTTACCTACGAGGCATGAGTTGTTCATTACAGTACTTCAGTCAAATAACATTTCTGTTTACATAATATTTTATAAGAGTATTGTTTTCTTTATGGAAATCAACACCAATTAGATGATTTTTTGCTGGTTATTATTATTTGTCTGGGACATCCTGTAAATTTCTGCTATATTTACTACTACTACTACTACTACTACTACATATCCTATAGAATCAGATTTGTTTTAAATTATTATTATTATTTTAAATGCCCTTACTTACAACATATTAGAACATACTGAATGTGCATCCTATAAAGACTTGGGTCTTCAAGACAAAACATGTATAATTACTGTATATTTGTTTAAAAGCACGATGGAAAAAAAAATATTGCACTGTTTTGCTCTGAGAAGTTGGGCAAAAATGTTCCAAGGTCATTTATCTCTCTGAGAAGAGTAGTAACAGCGACAAAGTGTGTGCCCATCTGTGCATTGGGGCTCAGTGTTAATGAGGTGGAGAAAGCACAACTTACCCCACTGAGACCAGGGCAGCAATTAGATAAAAAAAAAAAAAAAAAAACCAGCAGTACCTACAGACATTACACTGGAATAGGGGCGCAGATGACATGTTAACATTAAAAATAGGAATTTAAATGATTAAATGACTACTGGTGATCTAAACATTATTTACATATAAGTTACTACATTAGTTTAAATTATTATTATTATTATTATTATTATTATTATTATTATTATTATTATTATTATGTGATACAATTCATAAGAATCATGAGATATTTGATTTAAAATTATTTGTATGGAGACGCTAAATATATTTTCTGCCAACAGGGAGAATGCCGACATCTGTTTTGGGAAAGGTATGCGCTCCAGATCCTGATGACTGGGACAATAAAACCTATGCATTTGAAGGACATGTCCCTAAGTAAGATATACGCATCTTCTTTCTTTCTTACTTTTTTCTTTCTTTTTTTCTTTCTATATTTCTTTGTTTGTATTATATAGTACTATTCGTTATCTTAATATTATTAGTCTTTACCAGAATTTCACAGTTCAATACCTTGATGTTATCCACATTAATCTGCCTTCATCTTTTCGTCTCCTTTCTGCCTCCGTCCTTCCTTATTGATGTTAGACACCTCAATGGCTGTGTGATTAAGGACTGTGTAAAAGGACCCTAATGGAGGCAGCTTTAGCCTTGAGAGGTCTAAGCACTGATCTGTACTCTCCTGATGTCCTCCCTTCCTCCCTTTCTCACTCTCTATGCTGATATCTCTGTAATCATCCATTGGTTTGGGGGGCTGGATGCCAGGATAAAGTTAAATTTTAAGAAGCAATCAGGCTCATGTCAGTTTTATGGCCAGGGCCTTGAATTTTAAATCAGCACATCTTAGCAGGACCATTCGCCCTCCAGTTATCAGCGCTGCTAATTAAAGATGAAGGAAGCTTCTAGAAGAGCTGTTGCTCTCTCTCACTTCCATTCCCCTCCCGCTTTCACTCTCCTCACCTCACTTTACACTCCCTGATCTCTTGTGTTCATGGGAATGTCCTTGCTGCCCTCTCTCACCTTTTCTCTGATTTAAAGTGGCATCTCATTTAGTCTGAATATGTATCCGCCTGCAATGGTATCGGGGCTTATTTGACCAAAATGCCAGTTTTCTGTTAATTCACAAGTTTTGTTTGTCATGAGTTTAATAGTGTTAAAGTGATCCATTTACCTTTGGCCCTTTGGCTAAATTTTTTTTTTTTTTTTCATAATTTTAAGGTTTAAAAAATAGAAAATATATATCTACTTTGGACTGAATGCATAATTACTTTATTATCAATTCTATTTTTTTAAACATTGTTAACAGAGCAATGCATTCATTTAATGAGACAGCCACTAATTATAGACTTGGTAGGACCATTTAGTCTGTTGGGCTTGGCCAGTTTAATGGAGGATTTACTCAGAATGTGCAAGTAATGAACACGGCAATGGCTGCACATTATTAATGGATGGTGAGCTTAATTTAAACCCCTGCTTTGCTCAGGAGTGGATGATTATTTTGGCAAACCTGTGCTATTGGATTGGTTGTAACAATAATAAAATAAAAAAAAGTGTCTAATTGCGCTCGATAGCTGCGGAAACTGTAAGGATTATAAGATATGTAAAGCTTTTCAACTTCTATTTGTTAAAGTGACCTTAACATCATAAAGAGTGAAGCAGAAAAGACTGACTGCTATTCTAGTACCAGAACAGAACACGAGGCCAGAACGTGCATGCTGGTCAAGAGCTTTTATTGATTTAAGACCTTAAATGATATTTTCAAGGTTTTTTTTTTTTTATAAAAGTATATTTACGATTCTTGATACTATTTCACGGGTCACTGAATGACTATGAATATGTCTCTGTAGTGATCACTGTTTCGCCAATCAAAGTTTGCATAGAAAACAGCACCAGGTTATTTCAACTGTTAAGCAGCATGCGAGGTTACAAGCTGAGTAAGTAATTATATGCAGCGTGCACAATGGGCCGTATTGAAGAGAAAGTCACCGAGATCACTTTTTTTTTCACCCCATTCTCTTGTTTAATGCCAACATTAATATACAGTATATATATATTATACATGCTGATGCACCTTTACTTCTAATTACAAGAAAGAAAAATAGAAAAGTGTGGTCATTGAAAAAGGTGTCCTTCCCAGAACTGCGTAAGCCTTCGAAATAAAATCCTTAGGAAGCTCAAGAATTAGGAAGGTCAACAATTTCAGAGAATAATACATTCTGAAACTCATAACACCATGTGAACTCCTTTAAACAGCAGACTGAGGCTAACTGATGCTTGTAGAGCAGTGGAATGCCATCAAACACATATCAAAGCGCTATCTGCTCAAAATGTACCTACTATACATCTAGTCTGCTGGCACTTAAAGGGAACTGTGGACGTCAAGTCAAGGAAAACTCTCAGATAGACTCCCTGTCCTGTGGCCAGACAAGCAAGGCAATTAAGATGCAGTTATGCTGAATATCGGAACAGCTGTGATTTACCCACAAGCCTGTACAAACACGCTCTTTAATAAAGAGTAAATGACATGTCGAACACAATAAGTGCGCATATTTACATTTTTGCTCCGATAGCAGAAACACTTCCCTGAAACATCACATTCACTTTATAGTACGTCGGCTAGTTGACTAGCTGCTTACATTGCATTACATTTTACAAACAATGCTCGAGTAAATTGAAAAATGGATTTGGGTGCTTATCTGGAAATTCTTTAAGCAGTCAGTGAGGAGACTGGATTTATCATCAGTAACAACAATAATGAAAGACATACCACAAAATCCACTATGGACTACTTCAAGCTCTAGGAATGGCCGACACAGAGTCCAATGGCTTAAACATTATTAAAATCTGAAATGTGCTGGGCATACAAGACAACCCATGAAAATCTCAAATCTACTGTAGAAGTGTTGTCCAAGTATGTATGGGAGAAAATGTATTAAACAACAGTTGGTAGACTCCTACAGTACCTGGCACCCTCACTTACTAAGACACACAGTTTAGTACTTTATATATAATTACGTGCTCAATGATTGAGTTGTTTCCTTTTCCTGCCTCTGCAGTTACTTCATCTTGAACAAGCGGACAGGTTTTCTGGTTATAAAAGAGAACGCTCCACCTGGCACATATGAGTTCCAGGTCCGCGTGTCGGACGGCGAGTGGCCAGATGCTGTGTCCAGCGTCCGAGTTCACGTACGAGAGTTACGCGACGAAATCATCTACAATTCTGCCTCACTCCGTCTCGCAGGTACTATACAACTCAATCAGAAGCAAATGTTCCTAAAATAATTTGTATGATTTAGCTCAATGTAATTAAAAAGCAGTGTGAAGCCTGTTTATTAAACCAACACAGTTCACAGCACGTCAATTTATTCCCTCCCATGAAAGTTACACTAGGGTATGCTAATTGATAATAATGTGCAAAAGTTCTCATATTTCTCTGTGTCGATTCTGCATAACCTAATAAACATCTGGGGACTTGCATATAAAACTTGGATCATTTTTAAGACCTATAACATAAGTTGTTTTGAGACCTATGACATAAGTCGATTGAAGTTGCAGGTGTCACCGAGCTGCAGTAATGATGCCGATTTAGTTGGGCCTGGCATGTCCGATCTATAATCAGAGCGAGCTTTAATGTTGGTCATGTCAAGTGATAGTGTAATAAATTCCAAAGTGGATGCCAGCGGGATGGCTTGTGGCTTTACAACCATCAGCATTTTAATAGTAGATAGAACATTTCCCAGTGGGATAACAGCCTTGAAATTAGGTGATGGCTGAAGGAGTTTATTGATATTAAGGACTATTGGGGGAAGCAGAAATGAGAGTCGTATGCAGCTATAGATATGTGATGTTATAATGTACACCCACCTCCAGATTTATAAACAACTTCATGAATGTAAGAGAAACAGATCCGCTTTGTACAGAGTGATGTTTTGAGCTATATTCAAAACATAGATGTACTGTACTATTTTGCTTAAACATTAATGAAAATATGGAACATGAGATTTGCAACAATGGGCAATCAAATCATTTTCAAAGATGTAATTGTAATTTACACCAATCAATCAGCCATAACATTAACATCACATAAATCATTATTATAAATCACCCAAGGCTCACCAATGCGCTGGACCAAAGGCCAGACCATCCGGTCCAGTTCGGCAGAATAGTCAATTCAGCACAAAGTAATTGCTGGCCACGATAGGAAGATACCAGAAAACCACATGCACCACAGCTTGACACACAAGGGGCTGGGCAGGCAAAGATACCAAGGGCAATCTCCCCAAATCCCAATCTGAATCCGCTGAAAACGTCTTGGTGCCAGACACCACAGCGCACCCACAGAACTGCCCCAGTGGCCCAAAAGGGAATCCTAAACCTACATGGTTTTATGTTAATCGTTTAATCGTATAGCTGATTAGTGTATACAGTATATCATTACTTTAACTATTCATTTGGGTGTGTGAGTAATATTGATACAAAGTTCTTAAGAAAAAAAAAAATTTTAACAAAAAGGCTAGGTTATTAGTTTGTTTTTGTAGAACACATATGCAAAAGATCTATATTTTAGAATTCTATTAATTATTTTTTGAAGGGCATCCATAAGTCTGGATAGTAATACAAGATGATATAGTGTATAAATGACATACACAAGAAGAGGAGCTGCGGAAGTAATTGCACCGCATATACTACATAAATATTACATTGTCTTGTACCAGGTTACTCCAGTCCATTGTGCTTAGACAGACGTGAATATTTCTTAAAATGCTGCATTTCCCATCCAGTGGATGTTCACTCATCCATGCCAGTTTTCATTCTCAGACAGCAACTCTTACTACTCAAGACTTTCAAATTGACAGGTGATAAGTGTATCTACCATTTGCCATGCCTTCTTCACCCTATCCAAACACACACTGAATCCCAGCTTTCAGGGTAATGAAAAGACTAAGGCATGCCTTTGATTCCAGCTTCCTTGACATTTGAAATCTTATTTCAAAAAACAAATATTGACTGCAATAAGGCTACTTAAAAATGTCTGTAGGCTTTATAAAATATATATAAAGGTGTATTGTTTTTCTGTAAAAATTTGCATGCAAACTTGTTTGAAGGAAGAGCGTGTGGTAAACGGGCATGAAGACAGGTTCACACACATACAGAAAAACATGCATAGGCTTCTCTGAAATAGGAATCATACTTGTTTATATTTTCCAATATTCTTGTCAAGGATTCTGTGCTCCGGTACAGCCTTGTGGAATCAATAAAAAAAGTAATTGGGTAAAATATCTGCAGTTATTATGTGGGGTTAGCGCTCCATCTGAAGGTCTCATTAACGGTCACCAATGCCCTGCAGCTCACCGCAGCCTAAATTCCTATTAATGCTTATTTACTTGCTGTGACAATATGTACAGTATGTGTGTCCATTTCTCTTGGCATAACTGTCTTCTGTAGAATATTGCACAGCTCTACAGTACATAGTTCTACAATATTACGTTTCCTCTTGAGTGCATAATTGAAATACATGCACATACCTGTGTTTCGCACATTTAGATTCCACACACGATCTTGTGTATCTCCGGATCATTACTCACAGACATACAGAATATAAAATAGGTTCATAGATATAGAACACATATAAATATATGGGAACTTGTGGGTCATTTTAATGTATAGACTGATTAGCCATAACACCAACACCACACATATTAACACATTAATACTGATCACCATAAATACACCAGCAAATTGGTGACAGGGTCATGGGCACCCAAGGCTCACTCATGCCCACAGGGACCACAAGCCAACTCGTCCAGTCTGATTGGTGAAAAAAAAAAAGTTAGACATAATAGAAAGGTACCAGAACATCAACTTCACCACAGCCAGCCTCGCATGGGGTCCAGCAGGCGAAAAGCTTTAAAGGTTACCGACCTGCTTCCAAACTCCCCATATCCCAATCCAATCAAGCACCCATGGGATGCATCGGACAAACAAGTACAATCCACAGAGGCTCCATCCTAATGGCCCTAATGATGTATGTTTAAAAAATGACTTAAACTGAAATTATACTTCATGTTTTCAAATGTATCCTGGAGATTTTCCCTAGTGAAAAACTTGACACTCACTTGGAGACTATGCCAAAAACAAGGATACACTCTAAATGGGCATCTAATCCATTGTAAGGCACAAATCACCAACAGGCTTTTGAGAGGTAGAAGGAAATTGGAAGGAACCCACATATATACAAAATCCACAGTGTCCCAACCTCTACCTGCTTCACCCTCACTGTATTTCATAAACAATGATAAATTGTTTTGGTGGTTATAACCTGACCCTGCTGGGAAAATGCATGGAAAAATGACACAAAAAATGTTTAGTCAACCTTGGCTATCAGATCAGCTTGCAATTTTGGACTTGTCGTCTTTTGCCCCTCGAAACTTTTTTCCCCTTATTAATCCACTTCCTGTCTTGGACTGACACGCTTCATGATGGAACAACCTTCACTTTGCTGTTCTTGTGTGGACACTGTTTAAGGAAGCTGTCAGAGCAGTATTTTAAAGCTGTGAAAAACTCTGAAAGCACACTGCCACTCACCCTGTTGCATTCATTCACTTACACGGATACACCCACATGCAAACTTGCCATGACTCATGCTCCAGTACTTACACATGGAACCCAACTGAGATGCAAACAAAAATGAATTTCATAAAGGAATGTGTACATAACTCTGGCCATCCATGCTTTTAGACTGCATTTTTTTTCTTCTTCCCCTTTTATAGATTTATTTATAATCATACTATTATATAAACACTTTTTTAAAACATCATTTTGAACACTTTACAATAATATATCAGTATATAGTATATTATGTAAAGGGCTGATTGTGTACTGCTGATAGTATCCTGATCTCATTAAAGCTCAGAATCTCCCCCAAATTCTCCTATTATGTTCTCCTCTGCCTATGTGCTGCAAAGCATCAATAAGCATCCCAGCAGACCTCTGTTAATGTCTAAAAATAGAAGCTTTACGCTGCCAAGAGAGGTCCTGAGCGATACGTGGACTAACACACCTAACTAAGCAGGTCACCATCCTCCAAAAACAACAAAAAAGAAAGACACCCCAATTACAGAAGGCCTGTGGAAACTAGTGGTATGTTTTGGCAGCTCATCTTGGTAACTGTTAGGGCCGCAATACTGTATGTGCTGTTATGAGCTGGGAACTTGAAGCTTACAGTTCTTGACCCCTATTTATAGTGAAACCTCAGGCATATGTGTGAAGACAGTAGAAGCAGATGATTTAAGCTGTTTGTCCACAATGCCAATGAAAGAATAAGCCAGACCACAGGTTCACAACGAATGCTGTGTTTGCACGAGCCTCGGCTATTGGATGCGTCCTGTCGGCTTCAGTTTAAAAGTGCAGCAATCACCAGGCGCTGACTTCACTTACAGTAATGACGTGCAAACATGTTGAGGAGGGCGAAACGTTGAGAATGCATTCTTTATGAGGTCTGTTTTGGTGGGTGCCGAGCTTCTGACCCATGCTGGTCTTTCTTTGGATAAAACATGACTTTGAACTCGAACTTTCATTGCTTGGTCTGACTGCAGACATTTCAGTGACGGCTGCTTAGAAGAATGGTCGAAAATAAAAAGCAGGAGCATAAAAGCAGCGCAGAAAGATCCAGACTTTTTTATTTTATTTATTTTTTTTAAATATAAATCCACGGTTCCATAAGGTTTCTTATGCCTGATTATGCCTATTTATCCCAGCCAGCCTCGAGGCAGTAAATACAATCGACCATGTGTAACAGCCGCTTCAGGATGAAAGTAGCCTTATCGAGATCCGAGTTGGACCACAGTTTTTTGGGTTCACTTGGTGATCATTCCAAAGCAATATCTGAACTACATGTCAGTCAGACGATTGCTGTCAGGATAGACAGGAAGGAAAATCAACCAGACATTTTCTTTGTGCGCTCTTCACAGACATCACCGCGAAAGAGTTCATGGAGCAGCGAGGAGGTCTACAGAGCAGATACGAGTTGCTGGGGGACTTCCTCTCCGAGATGCTGTCTGTTGGCACAGATGATGTTAATATCTTCAGCCTTATAGAAGTGCGGGACAGGACTCTGGACGTGCGCTTCTCTGTGCACAGTAACCCCTTCCAGCGTGCCGAGAGACTGCACGGATATCTCGCGGCTCATAAACAGAAGGTAGGTCTTCTGTCGCGGTTTCATGCATACTGTAGTTATATACAGATACAGAGCAGTAAAGGGGAATATCTCTCAGGGTAGAGTGCACTTTATTATCCTGGACTCGCAATGCACAGTGCAATAAACAATGGGAGGGTTTTGTATTTTTTTTTTTTTTCTTTTTCCTTGATGTGCGTCTTCCAGTTCAGGATTGAAAGTTTTCAAATAATTGTTCTGTATCTGCTTATCTCCGATATAGTTTGCCGTTCTTTTGTAAGCTCTGTTTGCATGATAATTAGTTGTTGTTGCCATGAGCAAGCTGTAGGCAAGCTTCGTCTGTGAACTCGGCTGCAGAAATATGAGCTGTCACACAAAAGACATACAGCAGTTATAACTGCTGTCTCAATTACTTAAGCTTGGCGTCATTACTCTGGCAGTCACCTGTAGATCGCGGGTCGACAAAATGAGCAACTTTCCCTTAAGCATGCTTGAAAAGGCTTGAGACGTGTTCTTTACTTCAGCTTAATTACTTAGATTAAAAGCCCTTTCGGGATCATTCTGCCACTGGCTACACAGTTCTTTTCTGTGAAATATGTGCCGCTCTCCTGCCTCTCTTCTGCAAATATAAAGCGATTTAAGCACAAAGAAGCCGAAGAAGAGTTCAGGTGTGATTTTCGAGCAGCCTGCAGCAATTTATTTGAATGCGCTTGCCCTCAGAGGACAGACGTTGATCAGAATGAGAGAGGAAGTATAAAGCCGAGAGTGAGCTATAGAGCCGGGAGAGAGGCATATAAAGGAGGGGCAGTAGAGATGAAGAGGGGAGCTAGAGTTATCAGTGTTTGGCATTCTAATTGCAGGAAATACTCCACAAAAGACCCACTTTCTTATTCTCTGACTTGTTTGATCCCTTATTCTCTTGCCTCTGCTAGTTCTTGCTTTCATTACTCAAAGCCAAGCGTTTGGCCAGAAGAAGGTGTATATTTACCTGGAGCACCCTATTAATATGGAATACCTGCTTTGTTCTACCATATTGTATTGGGGATACTATGAAAAGAGTTTATTTGGGATAATGAAATTTTATTTTAACAGGAGTGCTTCATAGGTTTAAATGAAAGAATAAACAAAAACCGAACAATAAAAAGGCGGCGGGGTGGGGGGGGGGGGGGGTTGATCATGGATCATGTGAAGATTTCAACCTCTCAAGTTATTGCTTTATTTTTGGCAACCACGATGGCTGTCTGCGTGTCAGATAAGCTCAGGGTGGATGATGAGAAGGAGACAGAAACAGAGACGCCTCCTTATATCTCAGTTTTCAGCATTGCCTAATCCTCTTCATTGAGCTCAGAGAATTTAGCCCTCTCTATTTTTTTTTTTTTCTCCCTCGAACATGCTCAGTTTTGAACATCCCAGGATTCTCCTGTGGCCTGCTGGGATAAAGGAAGCAGATCGAGGGGCACGTCGGTCACCTCCCTGGGGTTCATCCTTCCATCCTGCCTTCTTAACCCACCATCCCCGTAGACAGATATGCTCAGAATACCTTAGCGATTATCAGCATCAGCGCATGCTCATGCTGACATTTCAGAAGATGAGGAAAACACCCTCCTTTGTCTCTAAAGTCCCAGAGATGTTCCTCCGGTATTCATTCAGTGTTCAAGCTGCTGGATGTATGATTAGGGCAATTGGGAATGTGGAGCTCTAGATATATAGATATTTAGACAGGAAACAGAACTGATCTTCAGTGAATATGGTGTCCGATCAGATAGTTTAAAGGTATATATTGTCACAATTCAATTTCATTTACTGAAATCCTGGATGGCTTATAGGATATAATCATATTGTTTATAATCATGGGATGAACATACTGTAATATAGTCGTTATGATGCTTAAATATGCAGGTCTCTAATAAAAAGGTAAAGGTGACTCTTACGGATTAACTGCTTTTGAGAAGTCCTAGAGATGTCCCCGGTCAAACCTGTGGAACCATCCATGGCAGGAGAAGTTGAGTCACAAGTGCAGAATGTTTTAGAGGAACAGAACACGAGTATAGAGGATATATGGATGATTCACCAGGATGAATCATTCAGCATCAGTGGATGATCAGAGTAGAAGTGTGTCAGGATCTGGCGTACAGCTCTACAGACGAAGAGAACAGATCATTAGTTATGCTCTTATCTTACAGTGGCTTAAAAGGTTGTACATTGTAATTATAGCATGTCTGGAGGAGCTGGAAGGTAAGACAGGAATAAGAGCACTCTAAAACAGCGATGTTTGGCCACTCCACCATCAACAGCATTAAAGAATTACTTTCAAAAACATGAAAGACTATTGAAGCAATGTTTGGGGGCTTTGAAAGGGAAAAAAAATCTCTCAACTCCATATTGCAATGTTAATTGTTTTTGATAAACGAAGGCGTGTTCAAGTCAAACCAAGACTTTTGATTGTGCAGAATAACAGAACACAATTATTAAAGTAAAAAGACCTTGATTTCTCTATATAATCCATTGCTACACTAATGCACTTATCCCAGCGTTTTGCTAATGCTTGGAGACTATTAAGATAAGAAAGCTTTCTCAGTGCCCCAGAGCATTTAACGGCCCAAACATGTGGAAATCACAACTGTATGTAGAAATAAATGGAAATAAGCAAGTGTGACAAAATGACCAGAAGACTTTATATTCTCCAGCACACTCAGTAAAACCTCCCCGATGTTTAAAACCGCACAAATCCGTATCTAACTTCACTGATTATTTTCAAGCAAAGCGTTTTAACATGAAATATTGACTGTTTACTTTATCACTCTTTAATGCTCTTTATATACGTTTCTTTAATGTAGAAATGTTTTCGAAAGCATCTTTATTTATGGTTGCGATAGCCCAACTTTTGCACAATACTGTAAGTAAAACAGCTGTTAGACAGCCGTTGTCACACTTGCTTCTTCCTATTTTCGTGCAAAACTTCATACATTATTAGCATAACTCCTACATTATAATTTTTTTCCTGATATAAATGAAATGTTGCTTTCTTTACAGACATAAAAACGTTCTTCTGTACTGTAAGATGGTGCCTAAGACTTTTGCACAGTGCTCTGCAGTGACTTTAGTCATGACCAATTAATATTTGGGTTTTTCAGCTTTGTTATCTAAATCAAGTCAATATTTATAGACATACTGTACTGTTCTCTGATCCGGCGGTAACGAGACTCTGTGGTTTAAAGAAACTTTTGAGTGTGATTTTAAAATATGTTTAAGACAAAAAAAAAGACTGTATAAGATTTTTTCTCCCTGATTATTTTTCCTTATAAAAGCCTCAAACACTCAGAGCCTCATTTACTCACTTGAATGCGGTAGGAGAGGTCAGTGGGCAAATTTAATGCCGTAGTGAGATGAAGTGCATACTGTACTGTGCAGTCTTATTTTAGTACAAATGTTCATTTTATGACTTTTATTGTTTCGTGTGTTATTGCATCAGGACAACAAACTTTACAGGCCCAAACTTTTCCTCTCGCAACAAATTAAATGTTAGAGAAAAAGAAAGTTTGTTTGTTAGTCGGTGCTGGGCAAAATCCTCCACATACATTTCTACTTGAGAAAAAGTACAGAAGTACAGTACTCACCTACAGTATGAGTGTACTCAAGTATCCAAAGTGCTGAGCTTGTAATTGCTCATGGTATCCTTTCAGTCATACAGTCATGATCCAAACTTTGTAGCCCCTCTTTTAATCGCATGTGTTTTTGTGTAAAACAATAAAACTCATCTGACCGTCTTAGTATTAAGCCAATACAACCTCAGACAAACAACAACATATAACGTTTTTCACCATGCCATTATTTATTAAATTAAAATGAAGACAAAAAAAAAAAAAAAACATGTGGGTAATACTATTGTAAGTACCCTCTTACTGTTTCTACAGGATTTTAGAGGGCAAGTTGTAGCCTGTGAGATAACAATAGTAGTGCTTCGCTTCGCAAGCACCACTAACTAGAGAGGCACATTTCCTGAAGAAACTGTGAGTGGCGCTTGCCAGTCATAGATATAGCCGATGTCATAGCTGATGTTGGTCTCAATGTAAAGTCTATGGGACTTTTTGAGGCGGTTTGCTTCGCAAGCACCACTAATAATAATAATAATAATAATAATAATAATAATAATAATAATAATAATCTACAATCTGTACCTGAGACTTATATAGATATTGACTTTCTTCAGTTCATTATGGTTTATAATCTCTTTATGGCTTTGTAAGGCAAAAATGTTTAATTTTATTTTTTATAATTTTTGTATTTTTTTTTTTATAATTTTTTTTCTTTTTTTATAATTTTTTTATTTTTCTTTTTTTTATTTATTTATTTATTTATTTTTTAAGACTTAAATATAGACAATAATATACAGACAGTACAGACCAAAAGTTTGGACACACCTTCTGATTCAAAGATTTTTCTTTATTGTGTTCTTCAGCCCAAACGCGTCTCTTCTGCTTGTTGCCTGTCCTTAGCAGTGGTTTCCTAGCAGATCTTCTACCATGAAGGCCTGATTCACACAGTCTCCTCTTAACAGTTGTTCTAGAGACGTGTCTGCTGCTAGAACTCTGTGTGGCATTGACCTGCTCTCTGATCTGACTGTTAGCTGCGATTTCTGAGGCTGGTGACTCGGATGAACTTATCCTCCGCAGCAGAGGCGACTCTTGGTCTTCCTTTCCTGGGCCGGTCCGCATGTGAGCCAGTTTCTTTGTAGCGCTTGATGGTTTTTGCGACTGCACTTTCAAAGTTTTGCCAATTTTTCGGACTGGCTGACCTTCATTTCTTAAAGTAATGATGGCCACTCGTTTTTCTTTACTTAGCTGCTTTTTTCTTGCCATAATACAAATTCAAACGCTTTGAATGAGAAGGTGTGTCCAAACTTTTGGTCTGTACTGTGTATATAATGAAGAAAATGCCATTTAAATGAAATGATGTCCCTAAATTAGTTTCTAATTGTGGCAGATATACAGTATATTGTATCATATCCATGTTTTCTGTATCAATGGCAAATGTCATTATTAAATGTATGGTGTGTCTATTTATTTATTTACTCGTTTATTTTTTCTACCGAAACCACCAGATTTTCAAGCAAGCCTACATTTTCGTGTAGAAATTAGAATAATAAGGCCCTAGTGGTGTGTAAAAACAAATTAGTGAGGTGTAGATTTCTTTTTTTTGTCGCTACATTGACATATAAATAAACATAACTACAGCTGCTGTCGGCCCTAAAGGCCTAGCTAATTTTAAATCCAACTAACACTACATCTTGTTGAATTTCCCAGGGTGAACACACTACCTGCATTAAAAGTGTGTGAAGACGTGATTTGAGACAGCTTGAGAACGCAAGTTGCTCATTACTGGGAGAAGCTTTTTATCTGTTGCATGCAGGCACCGGAGCATGAAATGAGGTGCAAAACTTTTTTTTTTTTTTTTTTTTTCTTAGACAAAACAGATTTTTATGTCTTTATGCTGGCAAAACAACATTGTGGCTCAAGTCAGATTTTTTAGGTCTATGATTTTCAGAGCTCCCCAGAATGTTAGCAGCTGCAGTAATTATGTGCCAAATAAATAATTGGAAGATTTTTCATTGCCCCTTTTGTTCAGGTTGACTTGAAAGATAGGGCCACAGTCTGACTAATGCACAGCATCCTATTTGTTTTTTTGTTGTTTTTGTGGTAATTTAAGACGCCCGCTTTGAGGACATCAGCAGTTGTTGTGATAGTAAGTATTGTCATGCTGAATGTCACACCTGTTGCTCATTATGAGAAGTTCAGACCGAGCACGCGAGCATAACGGCAGAGATGGAAAAGCACAGTGGTGTGTGTAATTTGGTGTTCTAGTGTTGAGAGTATGTGAAGCGAAGCCTGATGGAGCACATGAAGAATCTATTGTAGTTCATGCTTTCATGACCGTAGCCTGAGAGAGCTGTAGTACTGCAGAAATGCGATGCGCTCTGGATATTCAGAATAACA
Organism: Clarias macrocephalus; assembly: GCA_011419295.1. NCBI lineage: Eukaryota > Metazoa > Chordata > Actinopteri > Siluriformes > Clariidae > Clarias > Clarias macrocephalus. The sequence goes on from JAAGKR010000143.1 coordinate 196,473, forward strand.
TTCAACTAGCGAAGTGTGATGCAAAAAAAAATAAATAAATAAAAACATATTAATTTTGCTCTGTTTAAGACTAGTAAGAGTGCTCCGAAACAAAGTAAATTGAATTCAAGAAAAAATATAAATGAAGCCATAACCAGTGTTTTTGAGCAATCTCCAGAAGATTCTTCTCTGCCACAGTACTCCCTCTGCAGGCTGCTGTCCGTGTGGGAATCGTGGCCATTGTAGGTCTAATTCCGCTAGGTTTCATATTGGGTGGTGTTTGGAAATGAACTCTGAGGAAGAAGCAGACTTGCAGTACAAATACAACCATTTGGAGATAGCCCGGAGGATAGAGAGAGACAACGATGGAGAGCCAGAAAGAGAGAAAGATGAGCCAGAGCCAGCTAGCGTGATTAGATTTTCCGTCAACTAGCTATGGGCTGTGTGCAGATCCCCAGCTCCCATGTGTGGGCTTCTGTTACTCCGTCTCGTCTGGCGATATGAAGCCAGGGCTGATCGGATGTCTCTGAGCTCTGATGAAATGAGACCTCTTTTTCGGTGGTTAACCTCACAGGTAATGCATGCAAATCACCTTCTTAGCAAGCATTAGCACATGAAAGTGGCAGTTAGAGGCCTGTGTGCCCTATGCTGGCCACACTTTGTATGGTAAATAGAAAAGCCTCCGGGTCCCAGGAGAACGGCGGAGCGACAGCTAGAGCGCGCTGGGAGTTTAGCCAGTGGTGTTATTGAACATTTTAACCTTTACTGTCTGTGTGAGGAGGGCTGGACACATTGCTCTTGAAATAGGGGTTGGATCAATTGCAAATTAGACAGCGGGATTTACTAAGTAGGGAATAAAACATGACGTGGCGTGCTGTGTTAGGAAAATAATCATCATGTGGGGAGAAGTACAGTACCATCCTGAATTTGATCATCTTCATGACAATATCATTAACATTCATATACTGTACTTGAGTCTTATATTCAAAACTAGCCACATTTCTTCAGCAATAATTTAGTTTAATAAAGAAAGTTTCTTAGAAATACTTAATTAGTAAGTTGCTGCAGATCACTTATACGCGAATGCATTATATTTTAATCTCCGTGCTTGCTGCTAATAAAATCTGTTACATTTAGCAGCTTTAAGTGACATTAAATCTAGATACTGTAATTAAAGCTTACAGATTTATGCGTCTGAAAGTGAGAATCAGTCGTGTTTCAGGGCTGTCATCACGTTCAAAATTCGGGAAAAAAAAATGCAAAAAACGAACGAAGGGAATTTTTTGTGCTTTTTGCGCCCAAGTTTTAGGCAAATATTTGTTATGTTCTTTTGGGAAAAAAGTTAATCTTTCGAAATAGTCTTCTTATTCATCACCTTCTTTTTATAATAATAATAATAATAATAATAATAATAATAATAATAATAAATAAATACAGTAAGTATTCTCTTACTTACTTCTCTACAGTAAGTAAGGATATATTAATTATTATACAGTACTGTGCAAAAGTCTTGAGCCACCCCTCATTTCTTCATATTTTGCTTCATATTTAGGAGCAAATGATAAGAGATGAGCAGGTTGGTGATTAGTATACTGGTGATACTGAATGCTGCTGTGGGTGTTACAAAAACAGCTAAATTTTTCCATTGTACTTTGCACTTTGCAACATCACACAGTAAAATTTTCTATTTATTTTTCTTTAATTTAATCTACATTATTTAATTTCATTTAAAATGAAGAAATTGGGGGTGACTTAAGACTTTTGCACATTCTATACATTCTCATCCTGTGATGTCCTGTCATCCTAGGGTTTAAATCGAATTTATTGAAGGAAATGTCCGTTGAAATGTAATGCCTTTTTCTAAATGCGGTCCTTGGTTACACAGAAAACACTACAATTGCACAAATACAAACAGCCTGCCTCCAAACCTACACCCCAAATTATATAAAAAAGAGAAAAATAGTCCCAGAGTCCCAAAGATCAGATGAAACATCAATTACATTGCATAAAGATCATGTGAGGCAAGTTGTCTTTAAAGGAGAGAATGAGCTTTGCATTGCGTCCAACTTCCACAGAAATTCCAGGGGTTAATTCTTCGATCTCCGAACTTGTAGCGGTTTTCCAAGATGGTCTCTACTCCTTGACCAGGCTCAAACACTTACTGAAGATTCAGATGAATTAATGAAAATTTTAATACTGATAAATCAGCCATAACATCGTTAACATTAAAACCACCAAGTTTTTAGTTTTCTTGTGGTGACTCTGACCCATCGCACAGTGGCTCTACAGAGCTTCTGAAAGTGTTCTGTAGTGACTGGCACCACAGCGTTGGCAGCGGATCCTTTGGGTGCTGTGGGTAGCGAGGTGGGGCATCCATGCACCTGACTTGTTTGTCCAGTGCATTCCGTTGGCGCTCGGTCAGAATGGGATCTGGGAGTTAGGGGGCCAGGGTCAGGTCGGTGAGCTTGGGCTCTTTGCCAGCTCCTCCATGTGTGTCAGGCTGTCGTGCACTTAGTGTTCAGATCTCTTTCTATTGTGTCAAGCACTGGCGATTTGTGATGCATTAGCTTTTCTCTGGGATTGGAACAGCTGGGTTGGCTTTTGGTCAAACGGGAGAGCCTTGGGTGCCCACGATCCAGTTTGCGGGTGTATAGTTGGTGATCAGTGTTGATCAGTTGTCATAAGATTATGGTTGATTGGTGACTATCATTAGTAGTAGTATTATAAAAATATATATATATTAAAAAAAAACACCTGATAATGGTGCCAACTCTTCAAACAGTAAGTGATTTGGGACAAAAAGCTGTGCTGTAATTTTTTGTTATTAGTATATACCAGTCATGCTCTATATTATTATAAAATGGCATATATGTAATTCATCACATTGTACATACTGTAGTTTTAAAAGCAGATGTGGCAGTAAAGCAGAGAGCGAAAGATAAAACCTCCCTACTGGATGTACATATATATGCACAGTGGCAGTGTCTCATCTCACTCCAGGCAAGGTGGGCTGTACCACATCCATGTGGTGCCTTAATGCCTGGATTCTGCTCCAGAGTGAAACAAGCCACTATCATTAATCAGCCATTTGTGCACTAATCTAGCAGGTCGTCTCAGCAGCCGCACTATGACGTTAGCTTAGCCTGTCACGGCTTTTACGAATATTATTAAAGCAGATGGATTTCCTTTACAGAGGAGAGCGCAGTTACATATTCAGTTACATTTAGAGCTAAAGCACAGTCTCATCTCTTACTCTCTGTCCGCTGTATTTTATTTGCCAGCTGTGGATGCACTTATATATGTACAGTATACAGTACCTACCCGCTCTGGATAAGATGAGAGCCGTTGAATCACAAGACAATACACAGTCCTTAGCAGGCTGTTGAAAAATTGCTGTTGAAGCACAGAGCAAAGGTTACGTTTTGTCGTTTATGCGCTTTCAGAGAAAGTGCAGAGTGGGATAAGCCGTCGGGTGCAGTGGCAGGAGATGAAACAGAGTGTGCAGATGAGGGTGTTTACTGTTGTATGACTTTTACCTGAGAGGACTGAAGTCATTTCATTTTGTTTCAGTTCACTTTATTATTTTTTTTTTATAGGTTTGTTTGTTGCTCTGCATGCTAACACTGGAGCGTAGGGCCTCATTGACCTTGTTCTTTCATTTCCCATCTTTCCGAGGTTTCTGATCAAGGCATAGCATTGACTGAACAAATCTCTTTTTCATTATGTCAGTGGATGCTCTCTTTAATGCCCTACTCTCTCTCTCTCTCTCTCTCTTTCTCTCTATTTTTTTTCTTCCTCTCTTTCTATCCCAAGTTGCAGTCATTCCTGCAGGTGAATGTTACCCAGGTGCACATAGACGAGTGTGCGGCGGTGGACTGCAGCGGAGGTGGAGGCTGCATGAACAGGCTGAGTGTGAGCGAGAGGCCCTCCGTGGTGGATTCAGAGAGTATGGCTTTGGTGTCGGTGACACTGGAGTCCACAGCTGTGTGTGGCTGCTCGGCCCGGGAGCACCTGCACCAAGGATGCTCCACGTATCCCAGGAACCCCTGCCACAACGGAGGAGTGTGTGTGGACAGTCAGAATGGATACAGGTTAGACAGTTTCTGCCATTCTGTCATTGTGTGTGTTCAAACCATAAAGCCTCTATTTTCAACCAGTTACAGTATGTGTATAATTTTGAGATGTTGCTTGATTGGGTGACTAGGTGTGAGTCTGTTTTTTTTTTTTTTTCTTTTCTAACTGCTTTTTCAAAAACACGTATGCTAACACTGCTAAGTACATTTACTTTATTACACTCTGGGGCCTTTAGAGCTTGTGTTGAGAGCTTGTGGTGTCTTTACTCGAGGATACGTACTATTCACAGAAGAATAAATGTGCCTGTACAAATTCACAATATGAAATACTGATTCATTTGCCATTACCTTCATATTACTGTTTTGATTTGTTTACATAGATTCATTCATTTGCATTAATGGTGTTGGTACTGTATGAACTCAACCCTTCCTCCATAAATCCATAAAGTCAAACATTTATTACCATCTACTGTACATTCAGGTGCATGAACTGAGCTTTATAAACAAACAGTAATAAAGCAAACTTGCAAATTGCCAAATAAAATACAGATAAATAATTAAATACAATATGAAAGGAAAAAATAATAAAATCTAGGCAATGTAGTACATTATAAAAAGGCTGAGCTAAGTGGACATTAGCCTGCATTAAGATTACACCGTTTAACCAATCTGGCTCATTTATTAAATTCAGTCAAACCTTTTATTATTATAAAATACTGCATTATTTTTTGCCTTATAATATAGAAAATGAAGAATGATTCATGATATTTCCTCTGTTTGGAGATCTAAGGAAGTCTCATCAAGTGATTTGAAGATTTGCTGCTGGTCCAATGACATCACTTAGTTCATTTCTAACAGTGCCAGGTTATTTGACAAAGATTTTGATTGTGAAGCTAAAAGCAGAAGTGGCGTGAAAGAGAAAGAATTGCACAGGGCAACACTCCAACGAATAAAAATATATTTATACATCTGGTCCTTTTGATACCTGGTCTCCCTTCTCCCCAACAATCTGGCCACTATGTTGTGAACTATTATAATTGGATTAGGTCGCCACCACTAATTAGCTAGCTAACATGTGTAATTAAGGCGAAATAGATAGAATTTTAGCATATTTAATTATTTGACACAAATTTGATAAAGCATTGCTATGTACACCAGCCATCAAATGGGTGAGTAAGCTAACGAATAAGGCTTTGCTTTTATGCAGTTATGGTCTTGCCAGTCTTTTCATATAGTGCTTTTAAGCTGAAATCAGGCATCAGTGCCAGAATAGTGGAATGGTTGCAAGTGCCAATTTGTCTGTGTGAATAACTTGTTGCTTAGAAGCCATTCTGGTTTTCTGCTTTGCTGTGGCATTGTTTCTTTTATAGAACACTGCAAACCAGCTCTGTGACAGTGTGTTTGTGCGAACCACTGCCAATATAACACTTTCTTGTAATAATGGCTCAAACACACATTTCAAAAATAATTCAGAAATAAAGAGGTAAATTAATGGAAACATGATTTAATGTGGAAACTGTCTTAATTGCATGTACTGTACATATGGTCATGAATATATGCAATTATAAAACACACAATCATGAAACATTCACATTATACATTTCCTTTATTTATATACAGTGCCTATTGTCATTTAAAATATAATAAAACAGAACAGAGGTAATGAATGGTACATTCAAATTCTCTCACATCCTGTACATATTCTAACACATATGATGTGGACAGGTGGCACGGTGCTGTAGTGGGTAGCACTGTCGCCTTGCACATTGCAGGGGTTTCGATTCCCGGCCAGGTTCGATTCTGGAGTTTGTATGTTCTCCCCGTGCTTGTTGGGTTTCCTCCGAGTACTCCGGTTTCCTCCCATGTCAAAAGACATGTAGGTTAGGTTAATTGGCATTCCCAAAAAAATAAAAATAAAAATAATGACCATAGTGTGTGTATGTGTTTGTGCCCTTCGATGGATTGGCACCCTGTCCAGAGTGTACCCCGCCTTGTGCCCTAAGTCTTCTGGGATAGGCTCAGGAGGCATAGGATATAGATGAGTGAATGAGTGAGATGTGGACAAATTGCCCCAGTCCAAGAAACCTCATTAACTCAGCCACAAAAGTGGCCATGTGATGTAACTAACGTACAGTTAGATGTTTCTCCAGCTCCATGCATTATTATAGACATAAAGAAAACAAACAAGCAAATGATATAAATTGGTTGTGCACTCAATGAAAAGCCAGCCGTTCATTGGCCAATGCTTCCTCTATAAGCTCTCATATTCACTTAAAATGTAAAATATACACCAATCAGCCACAACTCAACCACTACCACCACCAGGTCAATTAAATAACAATGATGATCAATTATATACCAGTAAATTGGTGACAGAATCCTGTTGGACCAGCCTGTCTGGTCCGACCCCACAGAAAAGCCAATGCTGGAAAAGTAGAGGTATCAGAACACATAGTGTATCATGGCCTGCCCTGTGTAGGGCTTAGCAAGAATAGAGTTGGCCTCCAAATTCCCCTGATCTTTACTGTGCATCAAACTGAGCATCCATGTGACGTGCCGGACAAACAAGTCCAATCCATGGAGGCCCCACCCCGCAACCCACAACACCCAAAGGATCTGCCGCTACTGACCTGGTGCTAGACACCACAGCACAACCCCAGAGGTCTTGTAGAGTCGTGAACTGAGGGGTCAGAGCTTTTCCAGTGGTACTATGCAAGGGGACCCCACACACTATTGCCCGTAATGTTTTGGGTTTAAATCTTATGACTGATTTTTGTATTATTCAACTCTGGCTAACATCCTTATTTTCTCTCAATGTGTTTAAAAAGACAAGATTACTGGATATTGTGCTAAATTACACGTGTTTTAGTGTTTCCAAACTTAAATATTTTTTTTTATTATTCTTTTATGGTAATTAAATGACCTAGTAAAAATCACTCAACCATTGCATTGTAGTTACAGCGTCAAGATACGTCAACACAGACACTGTACCGCTGTAAAGTGCATTATGTTTAAACATAGCCACAAAACAAGATTATATATAATTTTTTTTTCTTCATTCATTAAGGAACAGGGTTGTTATTTTGCATCGTTTGCTGGATGTTCAGCCTACTTATGTGACAATTTAAAAAAAGATTACAGAATACAAAATCATCTGGAACCAGGCTACTAATTTGTCCATTGTAACAGAACGTGTAGGAAATTGAATTATATGCTCATATAAAACAAAAATCATTTAGTTTACAATGAAATGTATAGAGAAAAAGAATTAGATAATGTAAAAAGGGTTGTAAAGAGAAAACTCACCTACTGCGCAAAAGATATATATTTTTGAGATATTGTTCAATGTGTTAATTAGTTCTGTTAATTATAATTAAGAGTAATGTGTGAAATATGATTACACAAAGGAAATAAAAAGAAATCCTTTGACTAGAGACTATAATACATTCTTTTTTGCAATGCTCTCATCCTAATCTTGTTCCTATTTTTATTTTTTATTATTATTATTTTTTTATTTTGCATCAGACTTGTGATCAGGAAACGGTGTTTTAAATGTCTATAACTTCAACAATCTTGCTGCAGTTCAAGTTTAACAACTGAGAAACAGAATAAGAATTCAGGCGTTATGACTTGAAGCACATCATGATAAGAGCACATTAGATCGCTAGCTTTGTACAGTATGTGATGCCGATTAACAAAATTTATTCAAATTCTATTTAATATAATAATATTCATATTCTTCTTCTTTCTTTTTTTCATACCGGGGTCCTTGAGAACTTTGCTGCAAGCATTACTTCAGATATCATTTCAGCTGCCTGGATTAGAGATTAGAGTTTTTTTTTTTTTTTTTTTTTTGCTGGACCAGTGCTTATGCACTCATGGTCAATAAACACTACTTAAGCGTGAGGCTAAACACAACATATTAGAAGTTTGGTCTCCGTACAGTATGATGAAAGTGTGTGATGAAACAGTGTGAAAGAGTTAGGCTTGTTCCCCTTTTTCTCTTTCTCATGCTCACCGGCATCTTCGAGAATGCCAAATGACTCGAGTTCGAATGAACTTTCCAGCTAGAGCTCTTCTAATATTTGTAAGGATGATCTTCTCACCATCGAGAGTTTTTGCAAATATGAGGTGCGGCGAGCTTTCCTTCTGCTTGCTATTCAATTCAATTACCAAGGTCCTTTATGACTATTGATTTTCCTTACTGAATAAAAGTACACTGGGAGAGGTCTGGGGAAATAGTGACGGATGGCAGAAGATTTATTTATTTAATTATCCATTAATTAAGCATTCACTCATCATCTATATGGCTTAAACCTGTACAGAGGGTCATGGGGGGCCTGGAGCCTATCCCAGGAGTCTTAGGTTACCAGGTGGGGTACACCCAGAATGGGGTGCCAATCCATTTATGGATGTGGCACAAACATTTATAAACACTATGGGCAATTTGGGGAAAGCTAATTAGTCTAATCTGCAGGTCTTTGGAATGAGAGAGGAAACCGGAGCACCTGGAGGAAACCCACCTAGCGCAGGGAGAACATGCAAACTCCATGCACACAGAGGCGGGAATCAAACCTGGCCCGGAATCGAACCCGGACCCTGGAGGTGCAAGGCGCCAGTGCTAACCACTATGCTAACGTGCCGCCTAATTAATTAAGTCATTAATTTATTTATTTCAGTATGAAAATTTAGTTAATAGCTAAATCACCAATGTCAGCCAAGGGGTTGCTGGCAGACAGAATATAGTTCACATCTTTAATTTCTCATTAGAAGCAACTCTGGGAATCCACTGTGAATGTGAGCTTGTGCAACAGGTTGGACTTATTGCCTGAGGGAGCCTCGTTCCTTCCTGATCTCTTTCAATTATGTGGAAGGAAATATATCTGAGTATGTGAGAGATTCCATGTAATGTGCTTTAGTATTTCATTGCGTGTTGTACAGTGCATAGATTGGAATGAATATAGAGGGGGAAAATAGTAGCTTTCTTTCTGTGGTAATGATGCGAAATGTTTACAAATGCGGTATAATTAATATCCCGTAGGGTCATTAGTAATGCAGAGCAACAAACACATCATCAGTATCAAGTAGTGTATTCCGAAGAGCTTATTTAAAATTAAGTGCCTTGCATTTGATTGCTGCATAATGTATCAGGTATCAGGCAGTCGACACTTTCTTAAACGCACACATGCTGTCCGTGCCTCACTGTAGCAACGTATTTACACTGTATGTTCCAATTCCAGTAAATAGGGAGATAAATGTACGGCCTAATAATGAGTAATAACTCAAATAAAAAAATTAAAATAAAAAATAAAAAAAGGTTATGATGAATCTGAATGACTTTTAAGTCAAAAGTGCTATACAGTATAACCAGTTTTCCAGAAGAATTTTGGGCAAATGCGTTTCTTCATTGGTTTCTGGTGGTTTTGTAATGAGCTGTAATGATTATTAATAGTGTTGTGTTTTCTGCTAATGTGTTAATATCACAGCGCAAGCGTCCTAATGGTTTACTTGTGACTTTTAATTGATTTTAAGGGCATATAATTGATTTGTAATGAAAATGTCCCATATGATGCCTCGATAGGAGTCGTTCATTGATATAATGAATGTCTCTATGAATATTTTACTCCCACATTACTATAATACCTGTCGAGCATGTAGGAGTGAAGAATTCTTCGACCTACAGAGACTTTCTGTCTTTTTTTTTTCTTTTTTTTTTTTAATGACCGTATTACCATGTGATTCGTAAGCCTGGTTATGTCTCAGAGAAAAAAGCTTATTTTACGAGACCCGTAGGTGTAATCGTCTGGCAGAGACGGATATGTCTGTTTTCTTCTGACATGTATCTAACATTTCTTATTCTGAATGTTGTGCATTCATTTGGTTTGAACTATATGTAACCAGAGGTTAACGTGGGATTCGGCAGGTGGGCGAAACCTACAGTAAAATCCTGTGTAGTGGTGCAGAGGGGAAAATGACTCGCCTTAAAATAACTCAAATGCATGCGCCATGAGTTTTTTTTTTTTTTTTTTTTAAGTGTGCCCTTGCAGAGTTTTGTGACAGAAGCATGCACGATACTCCATTTTTGATAGTAATGTAACACAGAATATTGTTCTCTGATTGGTTGAGAGAGGGCGGCACGGTGGTGTAGTGGTTAGCACTGTCGCCTTGCACCGCCAGGGTCTGTGTTCGAACCCAGGCTCGATTCCCGTCTCTGTGTGCATGAAGTTTGCATGTTTTCCCCGTGCTTGGTGGGTTTCGTCCAGGTACTCTGGTTTCCTCCCACAGTCCAAAGACATGTAGGTTAGTATAATTGGCGTTCCCAAATTGCCTGTAGTGTGTGAATGAGTGAGTGTATGTGTGTGTCTGTGCCCTGCGATGGATTGGCATGTACCCTGCCATGTGCCCTAAGTCTCCTGGGATAGGCTCCAGGCCCCCCGTGACCCTGCAGGATTAGGCGGTATAGATGATGAGTGAGTGAGAGTGAGCGGTTGAGAGAGTATATTGATGGTATGAGTTTGGTATCCCATCATTCCGGCCACGTTAACCCCTGCAGGTAACATGCATGTCCTGCAATTTCTTTTAAACCGAATGCTGAGTGTAGAGTACACATGAACAATATCTTAATATGTTATGCAGCCTTGATCAAATGAATTCATATTAAGAGATATCTTGGTAAGATATTCGAATCAGCATCACTCCTTCCAAACAAATATGTACACACATGTTCTCATCCCATGATCTGTGATAGATGGCAGAGGGCAACAGTCATCTTGCCAAGTCTCATCTGATTAATTAGGCAGTTGAACAAAAAAAAAAGAAAGGAATGCCATTGGGAAAGAAAAATCCATATTCATTAGCAATCTGGAGCTGCTGTTCTACTCTGCATCTTGTTTTTTTTTTCCTTTTTCTTCTTCTTCTTCTCTCATCGGTCCTTATGGGAGAAACTAAAAACCGTACAAAAGTTATGTCTTAGAATACTATTCCAACATAATGTATGTCCCAGGATCCTTTCTTTTCTTTGTTCGTTTTCTTCTCACTTCTCAATTAATTAGAGCAAATAAAGCTGTGACACAGGAATGTATAATGCCTCCCGCTTGTTGTGCGCTCCGGAGCTATTTGTGTCATGAACCCAATGTTAATCCAAGCTTTCAGCAATTCCTTTGCTTACCTAGTGGCATGGTGTTGGTATTAAGGTCCTACCGGCAACCACACGCACATACACACATACACACGCACGAGTCAAATCTTTTTTTCACTCAGGAGTACCTTGAACAGTACCTCATTAGGGTGTAATTTAAATGCACTACCACTGTTTTTTCACACACTGTGCAATTACAGGCTGGAGTTACAGTAAGGGAAAGTCACTTGTTTACCCTCAAGGTCACACGGCTGAGTGGAAGTTCATGCGAGAGTACTGCATTGCACAATGCTAGCTTTGGAAAGAAAAAAAAATATGAAAATTTGAAATTTGAAATACATTTTGCATATCGCTGTTGCTCTTCATGAAATAAAAATAAATAATTGTATGTTGAAGACCTCTAAACCCAGTATGTTCTTATATAGTTCTCTATAGCTGGTGTTCTCCAGAACACTTTGAGTCAAATATGAAAACCAAACTTACCTCAGCATGGAGTGCAAACATCCCTGAATTACACATCCATTGCTAATAAAGTCAGGCAGGTGAGTGGGTTGTTTTTGACATTTTTTTTTTTAAACTAAAATATCAATAATATTAGGCGTAGCGCAAAGGTTGCCTTCCTTGCACTTTTCTTCTTGTTGTGTTTACTGACAGCTCACAAACCAGCTTAGGTGCCTATCGTCCCTGCTCTATAGGAGAGTGTAAATACGCAGGGGGTACTTGGGTATGGGGGGGGGGGGGGGTATTCGTACCGAGGCACAGTAGGAAGCAACCTTGTGTAAAAGCAGCGTGAAATTAAAAGTACATTTAAACAACTGACAATGGATGACTCGTGGGAAAGAATGTTTCATGCATGAGATATTAAACAAATTCTGCCATAAAAACAAAAATAATTAGATTCTTGTAGAAATGTAATGTCTGTGTCAAGGGGTCGACTCAGCAGACCGCTCAATCCGCATAAAACTTGGCACATGTTTTACCTACGATGCCCTTCCTGACTCATCCGTGTTATCCAGGCTAAGAACTCGCACTGGATCCACTGACTGGGGTTTGGGCATTGGCTAGGAATAGTATTTCAGCATAAAGTTGTCATAATGGATGCACAAATCCTGTTTTGTACAGTAAGTGCTGTAGTTTTTATTGTTCATCCACAGTAATACATACATGCAGGACATAGGGACGGAAATGTAACCATAAATTAATTACCACAGATGTTTCAGTCAAGGCTTTGTTGCAGCTTTTGGTGGCATAACCACTGACTTGCAGTATTTTATCTTAGCAAGGGATTCAGAAACCTGTAAATTGGTTCTTTTGAAAGAGGATTGCTCCTGGCCTTCAGATCTGCCATGTTGTTTGCTGACTAAAGAATTGAACGCTATAACTAGTAAAAACGAAACCTACAAAGTCAGTCAGTCCAGTTTAACCTCAGCAGGTCCTTTGAACAGGTCTGTTATTTTCCATCTAAACACATTGTATAGGGAGCTGGTCACATCTGATGCTATGAATAAAAAATATATAGTTAGGGCATAGACTTACTATCCACCTTAATAGGAACACCTGTGCCTTCTGATTTATGCATTTCTGTGATATGCACTTCTGTGTAAACGCTGTGTTTGAAAATCCCAGGAGATCAATATTTTATGAAATACTCAAACCAGCCCCTGGTACCAACATCTGTGCCATGATCAAAGTAACATAGATCAGACTTTTTACTTATTCTGAAGTTTAATGGAAAGATTACCTGAAGCTTTTGGCCTGATTTGGATGATATTTTCATCGCACTGCTTCCACATGATAGCCCTGATTGCATAACCGCATGACCGTGCAGGAGTATAGGTGTTTTTAATAAAATGGGTGGTGAATGAAAGTACCGTATATACTGTAGTAGTGCTCTTACTTAAGGTAGACGCATGAAGCCATAATGTTATTATGCGACTGAATTGCTAATTTGGCTGTGGCAAAGCCTCAATCTTTTTTACTTTTTCTTTTTTTTTTCCTTTACTTTTTAATACTTGATTATTACTTATTATTGGACATGTGAATGTTATGGAAGTGCCATACACACTAAGGTCACCTGTGATTGTCCCAAAATAGGTACCTTTAAACAGCCTTGTCTCATTTTGTACAACGTAGTTTGTCGGTCTGCTCTGGTCATCACCTAGTTTCAAAAAAATAGGCAGTAAAACCCACCTAAACAATGGATTGAATTATTTTATCTGTAACAGTTAACTTTGTTGTAGCTACTAAATATGAACCAGATGTTAGTCACCACTAATGTACTGATGTCAAATTCGTAATTTGCAAATCAAGACAATTAAAGTACTTAAATACTTAATAAATAATACATGAATACTAAATAAAACAAATAATAAATAAATGAATATATCAATAAATAATATATTAAAACATAATAAATAATATGGTAATTAATACATAATATATTACTCTTAACATAGTTAATTAATAAATAAACATCCAGAAATGTCCAGAAAGAGCCCACCCAAACCAGTGTCATGATATTTTTTTGTTTAGGCTATGGTTAAATAAAATATTATCCTTGTATTAAATAGTAGCCATTAATTACAGGAAAATATTGAAACCCTGGGTTAGAAATACAACGTATCGAACAACAGGTTGTTTCTCAACTGTTAGCTGTCTCAGGATTTTGGCCCTAGTGCCCGAATTGGGATCAGCAGTTTCCTGTAAGGGAATGTAACTCACTGAGGCTTTTTCTCGCCAGTGTTGTGGCTTGATTAAATGTGCCGGGCTGATTAGGGATGCTGGCAGATTCTGGGTTTTTCACTGAGCGACCTCAGCCAGGAGCTTATACACAGTTAGCAGGGTGAAGCAATAGCAATATATCTCAGTGGACTACCTGCATCCAGTGCGGTGCACTTCAGACAGATTCCTCTATGCTCCTCTCTTATTGTTCTCTACTGTACCTGAAGCAGAAACGCATACAAGACTTTGATCTTATCACTTAGCAAGAACACAGGCTAGCTACGTGGTTAAGGAATGGCATTTATGTTTTAAAGAACAGTATGTACGCTCACCAGCCACTTAATGTAGGATTCATACTAAGACCGAAGTGTTACTGCAGCATTCCTGTAGGATCGAAGCCGTCTGAACATTTCCCTCTGACCGCTCCAACAGTAAACCCAAAAGTTTTTGTCTGTGCAAACTGTTTGAGTGAATTTCACGTCAAAAAGTGAGTTTTACTTAAACAGTATGAGAATGCGAGGCCGGCATTAGGTTTACTGGGTTGTGTTAATTGACCAAAATGTAAACTTATCAGTTTGTACCTAGGGCCACGCCCACTTTCAGTGCTGCAGCACTTTTCCAGATTGTGACTGGGAAATTTGCTGAGGACTAGTCTGAGCCTGTTTGCTGGAGGATATGGAGAAAGTTGCACCTTTTTCTTATTTTCACAAAGTAAATTTGGTCTTTTCTGCAATTTACCTTCTTCTTGGACAAATATTTTTCTGTCAGGGACTTATCTGCAGTAACAAGCAATTGTGAAAAAAATGCCATTTGCAGCTTTCTGTTTTTCACAAGTTCGGACAGTCTACCACAGTAAAGAGGATGCCATTTTTACTCTAGGTTTGTTTTAATTGGCAGAGGAAATGTCACTGTGGTGAAAAAGTAAGAATATACTGCATGTAATACTGTACGTGATGGCAAAAATCCATTTTAGTCATTTTATGAAAAGCAATTCTCACTGATTAAAGCTTAATTTTGAAAACTGGTTTAATATCTGGTAGCTAACAAAGAGCATAATTATCAATTATATTTGTTGCTTTGTTGTTGTGTTGTAAAAAAAAAAAAAAATACAATGATCATTTAAGCTGATTCTACTTAACCAGTTTTTTCTACTCTCGAAACCCATTTGAGGCAATCACTCAAACCAGTCTCTTTGGCACCGACATCCGTCCTGCGTCAAAGGCAATGAGATCACTTTTGTTTTTCCCCATTTACCCAAACGAACTAATGCCACATATTTATCAGATTTTCCTGTGCAGATGCAGTATACAAGTGTTCCTTTTAAAATAGCCAGAATTTTCTCAGAAGCACCAGCTATCTAAACACCTCACACACTCGCGCAAAGAAATCAGTTGCTTTCAAGATTGGAATGTCTTTTGCAGATGACCCTGCTGTGTACCCTGAGGCCAAGAGTTTGATTATCAGCTTGGGTGAATGACACGATCTGATGCCTTGGTGGCTCAGGTGGCTCAATGTTGTGACATATTGAACCTAATCTTTGAAACCTGTGACCGTTTTCAGCAAATTTGATGCTTATCAAATGCTGGTGAAAGTGCATAGATTTCCAAGCTTTCATCTTTCCCTCTTCGTGTCATTCACACACACACACACACACACACACACACACACACACACACACACACACACACACACACACATACACACAAACAGAATATTTAAGAATATTTAAGAATCGTTCGCAGGTTATACACCATACCTGCATGATACTGTACATGATGAGTGCCTAAATTTCATGACATCTCTAGTGCTGTCACATGTCAACATGTCTACGGTATAAATGAATGGGTCTTCCATGTTTGATGTGAATCCCATTATCTGTATCAAGTGTATCACTACCTTGTTCCTACAACACTTTTCTTTTTTTTTTTTGACGTAGACCGCTAGACAGCAAGAAGCCCCTTTATATAGTGAAGGTGCATGAGCTGGCAATTGTAGCACACCACACCACTGTGGAACGTGTCAGGGAAGCATCGCCCACCAGAACTTGATGTGGGATCTCAGCCTTGTTAAAAATTTGTATTGCGGTTATGACTTACTTAAGAAACTACTTATCTTGCCTTTTCTGCGCGGCGTCATGTTCATTTTCATAGTAACCATGACATTGAACCTTGGGTTTCTGCGCAAACCAATATCAGTCTATTGACCTGGCAAGGGACGGTGAAGGGGTTCCTGCTGAGCAGTCTTATCTAGAGTATGTTCTCTGTGATGGACCTGGACGGTAGGAGCTCCCATGTCCAAACAGAACCTGGACTATGGGGTGGTACAGTAGATGTGAATTGGACATCTTGCCTCTCGTTTGCCATGTAAGGCCACTTAAGGAGGAAACAGTGCAGCAGGGCAACTGGTAAAAGGGACCAGTTCTAGTGTTTGCTTCCAATGCAGATTAACAGGCCTTGGGTGCCCATGACTCTTTCTGTAGTTCCTCACTTATCCTTCCATGGACTACTTTGTTAAAGTCTCTCAGATTTGAATGCTTGCCCATTTTTGCTGCTTCAAACTTATCAACTTTGAGAACTGACTCTTCACTTGCTTCCTAATATATCCCACCCAATGACAGGTGTCAACATGAGGTGTCAAATCAGTGCTTTTTTTTTTTTTTTCACTTCACCTGTCAGTGCTTTTAATGTTATGGCTGATCAGTGTATATTATTGTGATATACGGTAACTTCCAACCATGGCCTCAACATGCAAGAAGGTAATCGGTTGATTCATGAGTAATCACAAGAGTTCTTTTCACTCTGTCTCTGTACTACTTTTGTTTTCAGCCTCTGTGACGGTTCAGGTCCTCTGTTATTGCTTCTGTCACTTGAATGTATTGCTCTATGCCTAAACGCTCCATGCAAAATACCCAAGCTATCCATCACTGGCCATGTGTGAGTAGGTTAAGGTAGACAAGGACCAAACACCAGTCACGGTAACTCGAGTGTAACCTGAGTCTTAGTCAAAACGAGAAGTTGGCCGGTTCAACGTCAGAGTGGCTTTTTATGAAACCCTAGCTTAAAACGATGCCATCCTCCAGACAATTCCACCCTTTATTGTATTGATCGTAGGGTGAAGTGTCGCCTTATTGCAAGCAGCCCAGCCCTGTCTTATGTCCTGAATGTGTGTCTGGGGAGAGAATTAGCTGCACTGGGCTGGAAAACTATCTGGATTGGGTTCTTCAAGAGACTGACATTAATCAATGTCCCCATATTAGGAATGCAATAACGGCATATTATCACAGTAAATTTCTCTGCTGGCGCACATTAGAATTCCATTCGGCACTCATACCCCCTGTCATGCGTGTGATGAATGCTTCGTAAATGGTGCGAACGCAAGAACAATCTGAAGCATCCTAGGCCTGTAATAAAAAAGTCTACTGTAGGGAGTATCTCTGGACATCTTGTGCTGTCATAAACTTTGTGTGAAGCGATTCAGAGTGCATTGGAGGTCTATCACTCTGACTTTATTCATAGACAGCTTGCATTGTTGACTGCTGTTTGTTAGATTGAATCGTGGCCCCGCGATCACAGTGCTCTATTTGTCCTTTCCTTCGATTACTGGACTCTTTAAAACGTCCCTCGGGTTACCTCAGTTTTTAGAGCAGCCTCTGTTACCATGACATTACTCAGCTCGATAAAGGGTTTGTCTAAACTGACTGAACGTACGAGTGAGTTTGTGAAAACGTCTTAAATGATGCAAGGCCCTGGAGTGCTTTCAGACTTCCTGAGTTGCTCACCATATTATTCGCATTATCGTTTCGGCTCTTCAGTATATTGTGTCAGAAAACACAGGCCCAGCTTTAATTCAGCAGGCTCACCTGAGTAACGTTTGCTCCTGGATCTGTTAGACGTGTTAAGAAGCATTCGGTACACAACAACAGTTCTCTTGTGATCAGGCATTCAGAGACCTGCAGCTCCGTGCATGGTAGAAAGATGGAAAGAGGAAAAGCAGAGAGACACATAATAACTAAGCTAAGAATTGAAAATGCATAAGACAAAGAGAGATGTCTTATGAGGGTGATATTAAATAAGATGAAATAGAAAATAAAAAAGTGATATGATTGATGTCAACCTAAACCTCAATGTAATTTTTTTTTTTTTTTAATCGACTAGCTTGTCTTTATGTTGGTACATCATATGGTACTTGTGTATAAGTGATATGTGTGGTTTTTGTATGTATATGTGTTTTTTTTTTTTCTCATATCACTCTCATGACATCACTCACTCATCATCACTCACACACTATGGGCAAACTGAGAACGCTAATCTGCATGTCTTTGGACTGTGGGATGAAATCACAGCCGGGAATCGAAGCCGGGAATCGAAGATGGAACCTGACGGTGCAAGGCGACAGTGCTAACCGCTAAGCCACCATGCCGCCTTCATGACATCATCAGTGGCGGCCGGTCAACACGGGCCCCCCTTACAATTAGGCAGAGAAGAATGCTCCTTTAACATATAATTATTTAACATAATAATTTTTTATTTTAATAATGAAATAAAGTCATTTAGTCACAATATTTCGCTGTATTTCTTAATACAATTTATCTGCAATTAAAATAAATCTAAACTGTATTACGTCCATTTGTGTTCGTGTACACGGGGCGCTGGACAAACGAGTGTTTATGTAGGCACGTAAACTTTTGAAAAGCATGTGACCTGAGGCTGAGCTCTGATTGGATCTTTTCAAATCATCCTGGGTCGCAGCGCTGTGCGCCCTGAACCCTCCCACTTTTGTTCTTAGCGAATCAATATCGTTTTTAAATATTTGGGCTCATGTGATTGGACCATTCTCAACGAGTCTTTTCCAGCACTTCTTATGGCAAGCGGAGCTGCTGACTGGTTGCGATGTGTGTCAGGACTTTATTTTATACTAGTAGTAATGATCACCGCATAATCACCTGATAAATGGCTATTTACAGGCGAGTATTAAAAGTTTAATTTTAATTTTGTTTGCAAAATTTTTTAATTTTTGCACCGGCCGCCACTGGACATCATACTTATGGCAAAACAATATTATTTTATGGCATATGACTAGAGGCTAGAATGATTGTCCTATGTTCCCTATCTAATGCTCAAGGGCGTCGCTTAAATCCATCATTGCTTTCTAATTAAGTTTTAATATCGGTCTTGTAGAGAGACAATGTGCATGTGCAAAGCAAAGTATAAACAGCTGGGGACTTTTTGTTGTCTTAATAGACTAGAGTTTCTTTAATGTTATTGTGAAGATGGATGGAGCTGATCCTGCGTGAAGTTGCCCAAGATGCAAACCATAGTAAATGGATCATATTTCAAATGTGGTGAATAAGCAGGTAAAATAGCTAGTCAGTAAAAATAAAGTTATTCTGTATGAATGTGTCTATTGTGCATCAGACAGTTATTCTTATAGGCTTTTTATATAGTATTTGACATGTCATAATAATATTATGCACATATTATGCACATATTTTTCTACATTTGCACCCAGGTTTTTCTTATTCTCTTATATTTTCTTATATTTTTCATACATTTTTTATTTTCTTATATTTTTCTTATTTTTCTTATTGGAAATTGTATATTTTTACTGTACATATATTTTATTATTTTATTCTTAGTTAAATCTATTTCTACTTTCTTTGTTATATTCATTTCTTTATTCTAAGGTCACGGGCAGTCGCCTAAGCATTTCACTGCATATCGTACTGTGTATGACTGTGCATGTGACAAATAAAATTTGAATTTGATTTGAATGTGAATAAGATATTTAACTACATACCTACCATACATAGCTACTATCGCCTTACATTATGTCTGGTGTAATCATTTCACATTAGGCCACACCCCCATTAAAAAAAATATGTATCAGCTTAGTAAATATCATACTAATGTGGAAGTATCATTGTGAGACAGCATCAGCTAACATGTGCATCAGAGTAAAATGAAAGTGGTTTTCTTGGATGATGTAATAAAAACAGCTTTTGTGAAGCACTGAAGTCAGACTTTTTCACCTTGCTGTATTTTAATATTTGTGTGTGTGCGTGTGCGTGTCCATGTTTTAGATGTCAGTGCCCGGCACAGTTTGATGGACCTGAATGTCAGCAGACCAAGCATAGTTTCCATGGCAACGGCTATGCTTGGTTTCCTCCCATAAGGCCATGCTTCGAAAGCCACCTCTCTCTGGAGTTCATCACGGAGGTGGCAGACGGTCTGCTGCTCTACAGTGGTCCACTCGCTCCATTGCAACCCTGGGAACCTGAGGATTTCATGGCTATAGGTAACCGACAAGAATTTTCTACATTGAGAATGTCAGAGGATGAAAGAGATAGCAATCGTGAGCTGGCGTGATGGAGAAAACAAATTTAAACAGTTTGACAGCAAAACCTGATACATGACTTTTTCAGACTCAGTTTCCACACATTATATTAATTAAGTACATTACTTATATACTTACTTACTACTTATATAGTAGTACTTTTGCTTATTTCATGACAAAATATTTAATTTTAGAAAGGCTACATATCCACTTTTTAAATGAACAAAAGTTACAACATTGTGAAAAGCCAGTCACATTTCTTCTTTCTGTTACAAAACTATTGTTGTACATAACAAATAAATGAACTAAATGTGTCCACTGGAGTTTTGGAGAATGTTAAAGGTAAGAAAAGGGATATTTACACTCTGTTACTGCCACTCTAGTTACCCCAGCATTCAGAAACTACAGGTATGCCTCCGTTCTACAGTCTGTGAAATAGGACGTAATGCAATTTGTATATTTTGCAAAAACCACATTGGATCAAAGCTGTATAGCAAAGATATGTGAGATACTACGGTAAATCTTGCTGTGGTAAAGTAAGATTTTTTAGTGCAACCTTCTCTCACTTCCAAATCAATACTTTTCTTTTTTTCTGCTTGCTCCAGTTCTCACTAGCATTGGTTTGATGGTGCTGATCCACTTACTGTACTGTAATATGTTCGAGTGAAGATTAAGTAGGTGTGTGGGAGGCTGTTGCCTTTGTTACTGTATGTCTGGTTCTGTCCTCTACGTCCTGTTTTCTACTGGGCTTTCTGAACTTTATTATAATTTTGTAGGACAACAGATGTATATAAAACTGAAACAAGTAGAGAAGGAAGCTGATAAGACGCTGTGACCTAAAGTTTTGTTGTTGTTGTTGTTGTTGTTGTTGTTGTTGTTGTTGTTGTTGTTGTTGTTGTTTTTAATGTTTTTCTTGCTTATCAAAATCTTAGTTTTTCATTACAGGAAATATATATATACACACACTCAACCAACATAGTATTGATATTAAATTTAGCCACATAGTATTGATCAATTTGTGCTTTTTTGAATTTGGAAATCATGCACAAAATAGTCTTATTATACATAAAAACAATTTAGTGAAAGTGAAAGCAAACCCATTTTATTTGATCTTTTTAATTAATGTGACGATAGGGTGCTTTTTTTATTTATTTATTTATTTTATAGATTTCAAAATATTTTTAGTCGTTGTCAGTTTTTAGTTTTTATAAGTTTTGCAGAAAGTCTTCAGATCTCAAACAAAATGCTTGTAAGGTGAGTCTATTTATTATTTCTATAACGTAGTGATAAGGGCCACTATTCGTATCAAGGCATTCCACAACATTTTTTTGTAAATGAAAACCTTCAAAAAGTGCTATGTTTATATATAACTTTAAAATTTTAATAATTGGCAAGTTTCAGCAGAATAGTGCATTTTGGATAATGATATATGAACAAAGTACACTGAGGTCATAAAGGTGTGTATAACACCTCACTGACTACTGTATGAGAGTAAAAACTCTCTTTATCTCTCAATATAATCCCCTTCTACACTAATGCACTTATCCCAGTGTTTCACGAGTGCTTGGATGCCATCAAGGTAGAAAGTTTTCTCACTGGAGCCATGATCAGACTGTCTGTTTCACGCCTGAAATACACTGGATTCCTAGGAACTCCTTTAATGGTCCAAACATGTGGAAATGGCTTGGAGCAAGGTCAGGACTGTACTGGGGATGTGACAATAACTCCCAGCTGACTTCCTGTAATGTTCAAGTAGTGCTGTGGGCAGTATAAGCTCGTGCATTGTCCTGCAAAAAACTGAATGCCTTTGGTGATCAAACTAGGCTTTTTTTTTTTCTTTTTTTTTTCGGAGAGCATTCCTCTTGCTGAATGTTTGCAGAAACGACTGCAGTGGGCTGCAAGGAATTAACATTCACAGATGTTTCGATTTTTTCAAAACATTTACACCATTCAGATGTTTAATATAGAAGAGTCTCATCACCGTACTTTGCTTGAAATGAAGTTGGTTTTATGCCTTCATCCATAAGGAATTATTAATAAAGAACTTGAACACCCCTCATACTAACAAGACGGTTCATCATGTGCTTTACCTTACTGTACCTAACAGTACTAAAAAAAGATAGATTTTTTTAAATAAATATGGATATTTAGTAATTAGTCTCCATCCTCATTGGCTGCTGGCACACACATACACACACACAAAAATGTTAAATTATATTATGAAGCTGGTAATAGATCCTTTATTTGTCTAGTTAGGGAACGCTTACTATTGCCCACAATTGATTTAATCATTTTAAACACTGCTTGTTTGCTACTTGCCATGGTGCACTGTGCAACCTGTGTTGCCTTTTTATCTCAGAAAGCGTGAGTCACATCAACTTAAAATGTTGTTGTTGTGTTGGTCTTTCTTCCGGCAAAAAGTTTGGCACAGATTTTACACCGGATGCCCTTCCTGATGCAACCCTCCCATTTTATCCAGGCTTGGGACCGGCATTGCATTCATTGGCTGGGATTTGGGCACTGGCTGGGAATTAAACCTGGGGCTTCCGCATGGCAGGCAAAACGCCTACAGTTATACTGAGCCACCAGTGCCCCATTCACATCAACTTGAAATATAAAAATATTAAGCGGCATGTTATAGACATTGATTGACTGATTTCTTGTGAAGGAGAAATCTTATCATCATTATTAATCTCCATATTAACATCAATTAACATCAACTGTTATACTGAACTGCCTGCCACCTAACACACAGTATGAATGCAGATCAATTCCTGCTTTCTGTTTCACCCAGATGAGGATGGGTTCCCTGTTGAGTCCGATTCCTCTGAAGGTTTCTTCACACTGCCATCTCAGGGAGTTTTTCCTTGTCACTGTCGCCCTCGGCTTGCTCATCAGGGACTATCTGACCATTTTGATTCATACACATTTTATACAAACTTCAATAATTTTTTTGATTGTGTAAAGCTGCTTTGCCACGATGACAATTATTAAAAGCGTTATACAAATAAAATTTAATTATCAGAATGTCTCATGCTCCGGCGAAACTTTATGTCTGGGCAACTTTTTGCTACTATAGTTGATTTTATACACTTAAAAGCCAGACGCTGTTCGATGGTTCACGTTTTGTCGTCTGTTGTTGCTTCGTCAATTTAATTCATTTTGTCGTGGTTATGTTTTTCCTACCTGTTTTCTGGAAATAACCTTAAAATTTTTAAATTACGCAAAGATCAATATAGACTGAGCTGCACATCCTAATTGCTTGAAGTTTACTTTTTGTTTCTGTCTAATTTGTAATATGCAATTAAAAAACCATCTAAATATATTTCGTGTTTTGGGTAAAAATATTAGGCGTGCGAGGTAAAAGATTCATGGCATCTTGTGAATAATGCAATGTTATTTTGAGAAAAAAAAAAAAGAAGAAAAAAAAAACCTTCTCAACCCTGTGGATGATTTGTAATTTTGCAAAAATCACATTTTTTTATTGTTCTATTTATCTGTCTATTTTGTTTCCATTTGTTCCCTCATTTATATTTATGTTAATTTATTTGGTCGTAATGTGGCTTTTATGCTAATGAAGACTTGTTAAATTGAACTAAAATGGATAGAGAGAATGTGTGCGTGTGTTGGTCTGAGAGAGAGAGAGAGAAAGAGAGAGAGTTTGACTGAGTGCTTAAATCCCCTTCATCCCCCTTCAGCGATGATTTAATGTTTTTAATATAAAAGTTTGAAGACTGAAAATCTCAGGGGAGATTTGCTTACCCAAACAACAGTCCAAAAACACAGTAAAAAAAAAAAAGGTTATTGTGCTTCTGTGCGAGTGAAACCCAGTCTACGGCGTATAACCTCTTCCGTCTTCGGAGGCAGCGCGTGCGTCTTAGTTTGCCACAAGTTAACAAAGATGCTCATTATGCATTAAAGCCTTATTTGTCATTCTTCTCGGAGAGTAATTACAATAGGGTGTACACATTTACAGCTCTAATGAACTCTACCATGTTTGATGCGTGCTCTGAATACTTCTCTAAAGAAGATCTCTGCTCGCAGTCTGCTTGGCGTGGATATGATTAGTAGTCTAGAAGAAATGCACGAAGGACTTTGGTTCTAAGGACATTCGATACGTCAGGTCTTGATGGAAATTCTTACCTCAGGATTCCAAACATACATACTGTAGTTGTAGCTCTAGGAAACTTACAACAACCTTCATTTCTATACGATTAACTTTTTTTTTCCTGATATAGTAAACTATTTGAGCCAAGGTTTCAAACACCAGGCCACGTTCTGCACTGCAGAGGTTAGATGTTAAGTATGAAACGTGCGTCCAGGTTCAATATACTCTGTATGGAGTTTAGGATATAAAGAGTGTGTTTGAATGCATTTATAGTACACTCACCATCCACTCTATTAAGACAAACCTGTACACTCATCCAATCAGCTAATTATATGGCAGCAGGCCAAGGCATAAAATCATGCACATAGAGATCAATAGCTTCAGCTAATGTGCACTGAAAGGAGAAAAATAGGATCTTGTGAACTTTGATGTCATACAGGCTGGTTTATTTTTTTAAAAGAACACATCTTGGATTTTCACACACACTAGAGTTATAGATAATAGTGCATTTTATTATTATTATATTATTATATTATATTATATTATTTATTATTTATTATAGATGGAAAAGCCTTGATGAAAGTGGTCTGAATAAACTTATTTGACCTGACTGGAATCTACAGTAATTTAAATAACCACTCGTTACAACCATTATATTGCTATTTGGTATTAACAACTATTCTGTGATTAAGATCACATTATTCACCATATTATACTTGGATGTGAATGTTAACTGAAGGTGGTGACCTGTACCTGTGTGATTCTGTGCTTTGCACCACTGCAACATGACTGACTGATTGGATATCGCCATTTGACAAATACAATAATAAAGGCAACGGACATCAAAGTAACATTAACACTAAATGCTATTAAATCGCTAAATGCTAAAGAGACTTTACAACAGACATCCTGTAACTATTAGTAATTTGCACATTGATTAAAGTCATATTGTTATCATATCCTTAGCTGAGATCGGCTGTTCATATACCTCACACTGCGATTAACACGACTACAATTGCGTATCAGCTTGTAATACCTTTGCCTGACTTTACTAGTTTACTAGTGATATTATACAGTGCTCTTTAATCGGAATGAACCAAATACCCTAAAAAGGGAGGGGTGTCTATGTGTACCATTCAGCATCTTTGCTTCAATATTGTATTAGTAAGGCTAATTAAACTACCTGCTAATAGAATTAATAGTTTCTACAGCCAAATCTAAAAAATTTGAGTGCCACTTGAATGAGTAAGATGCCGCTGCTTGGTGGTATTCTGGTTTCCTTCCACAGTACTAAAACACACTTTGTGGGATGTCTATTTTTTCCAAGTTGCCATGAGTGTGAAGTCATACAGTAGGTCAATGAGGCCAACCATTGCCTAGAACTGTCGGCTCAAAATGAACATCAAATTTTGTACACAAATTTATTGCTACAATTTGATAGGACATTTTTGAGAAGAATGGAAGTAAATTTGATCACTTGATGAGACCACATGTTTTATAATAATATGTAAATTCGGTTTAATAAAGCTTTTAATGATAAATACAAGGCAATGCATGTTAATTGTAAAAATTTAAAAAAGCCAAGAAATGTTCAAAACAACTCTTGCAAATCATCACCATTTGATTGTATAGGTTTTGCGCCTATAAAAAAGTGAATTTTATCTGGCTCTAATGTGGACGCGCCTGACCTCAGAATCGGCAAGCATGCGCACTTCTATACAGTACGTCTTCGCTCACACCATTTGGGTTAAACACATCGTGTGTTTGTTCGACCACTCATTAATTTAAAAAAAAAATGTACGTGATTTTTGAAAAAATATATCCTTTTTTATATGATTTTGCTCTGGAGGATGGCAAGCAGTTTATTTGTTGAGGTTCAGAGGAAGGAAGGAAGCCAGATGCCTCAATTTCGCTGTTGCTAGCACTGCTATGAAATCCCCACACTGTCTGCGCTGACTGACATCAGTGAGCGCCCCAAGCATGCGCAGAGGCAAAATATTATACTGTATGAAATCCGATTTGCTCATTCTCGTTCAGGTTGTATGACCACATGATAAATTATCTATCAGATATAAAACCCCATATGAAAATGACTCAGATTTGTGCGTTCAGATTTGTGCGTTCAGATTTGTGCCCTAAAAAATCTGTTCAGATCTGTGTCCCATTAGGGTAAAAAAAAAATCACTTCAAGCTGGTAATGTTAACGTAGCCACTGTTTTTGGATTTGGATATTTGCACAAACAGCACAGCCTCATTCAAAGCTGTAGCTGGGCAATCCCAGGCACTACAGTGTTTCATTACACTCGTTCTTATGGAATTACTTACACTTGGAATGGAATATTGAGATGTTGTTCTTAGCCAGGGTGTGAGCAGTTCTCTGTTAATGCTGAAAAGCAAACCAGTATTAGATCACATTTATTAATTCTTCACGTTCTTCTGCATTAAGCCTAAGCCATGTCTCGTGTAGCCATGTACCCTACATCCTACCCTATGTTGTAGCCAGGTGATGTGAACCTCCCCAGAAATGTAACTACACGTCTCAGTGACGCAGCCCACAACAACTGTGATTGGTATGACTGGCACTGTAGCATCGCATTTTTAGCTTCTTCCACGATTCGAATTGAAATCCAAACAAACATGGACCAAACTGTGGAGGAACTAATCCAAAAAGTGTGTAAATATTTTCTTCATTGCAGTAATTTCAATTAAATTCCGCGAGGTTCTTCAAGGTCCGCGAGCTTCCGCGAGGACCAGCAAAAAAATTTAACATGAACCCATGCGGAAGGCCTGGGTTCGATTTCCTGCCAGTGCCCAAAACCCCAGCCACTAACCCCGGTCCCATGAAAAAAAATGGGAGGGTCGTGTCATTAAGGTCATCTGGTGTAAAAAAAAAAACCTGTGCGGACTTAATGGTCCGCTCAGACGACCCCTTGCCAGGAGCAGCCGAAAGACCAACAGTTGTTGTTTAATATCTATTAGCTTCACCAAGTAATAACTCAATTTTATGCGGCATTGTTTGAAGTTGACAGTAGAGTGACAAAGAGACTCAGCGCAGTGGCATAGAAACCCAACCACCAGCTAGCGGTTTGGCGGTGTAATGTAGGCTGACACAAACACACAGTTTAAATGCTAACAATGCCGTAGGCCAGTTCTGTACCCTACGGCGTAGGCTCTGCCTCGACTTGACACAGGAGCATAAATCAGCCTTAACACACATTGACTTAAGTGGGCAATCTAGAGCAGCCAGGCTCCCAACTAGCATATTTTTGGGAGGTGGGAGGAAACTGGAGAACGCTAAACAAACACACACAGACACGGAAACATGCAAAACTCTGCACAGACAGTAACCTGATCACAGGATCGATGGAATGTTATAGCCCAACATTTTTAGATGGAATACTAAAGGGAATATTTCGATAAAGCAGAGACTGTGTGTTATTTGTGTGTGTGTGTGTGTGTAGGGAGAGCACAGAATGTAAGGAAAAAGATCAAGATCAAATCAGATACTCACAGCTCTTTATATAACGGTTAAACAATTTACATGGCTTCTCTTTTTTTTTTTTTTTTTTTTTTTAAGCAGCAGCCACATTTTCTGACAGCCTTCTCTTCACTTCCCTCGCTCTCGCTCTCTGTGTCTTGAATAGCGATTGTCTGCTGCAGCTCTGACTCATCATCAAATCCTCCCCCTGATTGCTGTACTTCAAAATGCATGAGGAAAAAAAAAAGGGCTTATTTAATGCATGACACACTCCAGATCTAGCGCTAATGGAAACATGGATTGCTAACCTGTTGTCGCGTAGTTTTCCTACATATCTTTTTCCCTCATCTCAGTAGTTGGACGTATCTTTCGCTAATTTTGCTTAAAGTAATATAATTTAGTACACAGTACACAGTAGATCATGAACACAGTGTGGGATGAGAGATTAAAGTATAGAACAAGAAGGATGAGGAGGTGGAAAGACAGGGAGACAGTGAGAGAAAGAAAATGATTTGCGATGGGCCACGGCGATATCGATTGAAAGGAACGTTTTTGCACAGCTTGCTACATATTTTGGTTTGCCCAATCCGCGCAAAGTTTTCTCCAGGCAAGTAGCATATCTAAATTGACTCCGGCTCATTCGTGCCGCGTAGTGTTTTCTTACCTGAGCAGGGTGAAGTGTGTCCCCACACGCTGCTGATGGAGACAGGCATACAGCGGGAGAGAGATGAGAGAAGAGGCTAACAGAGGCACACAGGAGGCTATTGCTGAGAGAGAGAGAGAGAGAGAGAGAGAGAGAGAGAGAAAGAGAGAGAGAGAGAGAGAGAGAGGTTGGGGTGCAAGAACAGACAAAGTTGAGGGTGAGAACAGTATGTAAGCATAAAACAGAGAAATAGGCTTAAAGATGCAGTTTTTCATGCATGCACATGGATCTTGCTAGTTTCTTTATTTTAAGCTTTTTTAAAATAAAAATAATACATTTATTTAAAAAAAATTCCCAGACATAAAATTTGCTCTATTCCCAGATGCTACAGTTCCTTAAAAAGCAAAACACAGAGTTCTTATTAATACACAGTGGTATAAATTATCTCCTTTCCTCAAGAAACAAATATAAATGATAAAAACAACATGATTACAGAATTTATATACATAATTCAGTTGTTTAAAAAAAAAAAAATCAATACGGTTTGAATGAATTTCCATGAAACAACTTTTCACATCGCGATTAGGGCTTAAAAATTGATATGTAGCTATTAAATGTCCCATTTCATGCATATTTATTTAGGCTAACAGCAAATAAAGGCACAAATGATGTATATATTACCTGTAATAAATTGCAGCTGGGAATAAATAACTGCACAGGTTTATACTGTGGTTTAAATCTTTATGCAATTTATAAATTATGCTGCAATATTTGCAATTAGTGTAAACTTACCTGTACATGAATAAATGATTTATTAGATATTTCATCTAATAAATCATTTATAGTATACTGGTATCATTTATAAATAAACCTGGTTGACCTGTCTGAAAGGTAGTAACAAATGTAATATAAGTAACAATGTATAATGAACTAGTTATGTAGATATTTTCATTGATACAGATTTATTACACATTTATGATTATGTAATACATTGAGTTGGTGCCATTTACGAAAAGTCACTGGCCAATAATTCCACTATAATCAGCTGTGAAGAGTTTATGGCTAGGCTATTATTATTATTATTATTATTATTATTATTATTATTATTATTTCATGCAGGTCTTTATTGTGAAAACATCCACACATGCTAATATATTTAATGTACATAATAAAAAAAGTCTATACTTTTAACAAAGCTATTTATCAAATACAATTTTTTAAGTAAAAATCAACAAATAACTATGAATTGAAAATATAAAAGCCTAAACACAGAATTAGTTTGTCCCGGGCACCATTTCCATTTCCATTTCTAAATTTGTATTCCTAATGAACTATAGTACTGTGCAAAAGTATTGACACACCCTCCCTTTCATCATATTAAATGAAATTAAATGATGTAGATTAAATTAAAGAAATGGAAACAAATGTTTTACTCAAACAGGCTGCAAAGTTCCTGAAGATGCAATTAAAAATGTGGTTGATTATGTAAAAACCTCAGCAGAAACCTCATTTCCCCTCTCATCTGTTCCAACTACTCAGCATCACCAGTATACTAATCACTGGCCTGATAATCTGCACCTGTTTATCACTGGTTCATGAGTTAAAAATTCCTCAGAAACTGTTCAGGTACAGGGAATGGACTGAAAATAAGAACCAACTTTGCAAAAGTGAGTCAAAAATGTCTGGAGAACTATTCCTCAAGACTACATTAAAAATACACGAAAGTGTGGCTCTTTGGAGGCAAAATATGAAGGTGTGGCTCAAGACTTTTGCACAGTACTGTACTTATAAAAAAATATAACTAGCAATCCCTACGAACGCTGTGAGTAAATAAATAACAAATTTCAAGATTAGCTACAGTAGGAAAAGTCTACTATACTGTATGTAATAAACGTTGAAGTCATTATAGTACTTTAAAGCATTAGGTCCGATATAGGCGTTTTGAAACACAGCTCTAGATAGCAGTCACATGGACAGTATTGAGAGAATAGCTGGAGAAACGAATGAGAGTGGAGGATTCGGGGAGGCGGAGGATGTGGATACTCTGGGCTAGACGCCTGAGAGACAGCGATAGAGTCAAAGCGTAAAAGCCTCAACGGCGAGAGAAGAAACGGCGGTGGTAGGAAGAAGACGGGAAGAGGAGGGCAGGAAGTGGATGATGAATGATGAATGGCAACGTGAAAGAGAAGAGACAGCTAAACGAATGTTGCCACAGTGCGTCTCGAAGCATCACTCTCGCTACTCCTCCAGATTTTCACTCCATTAGACCCTATTATTTTCACCTGTTTTTCTGCGCACCCTATTAAACCTTATCATTGGCCTCATGCCTGCCAGCTTCATGCCTCTCTTCTCCTTATTATACACACCGACGCGGTTGCTACAACACTTCCGCCGGAGCTGCTCGCTCAAGCTTTTTTTTTCTTCTTCTTTCTTCCTCTCTTCCTAACACACACCCACACGCAGATGCTCTCTCACACCATCTCTCTCTCTCTCTCTCTCTCTCTCTCTCTCTCTCAGACATACACACACATGCACGCATACTCTCTCTGCCTCTCTGTCACATCCTCTTACTTCTAGAATTCATCCAAATGCTAAATACTGATGTTCAGATCTCGCAATATGGCGATGCAATATGGCGTATTATTGATATGAACCGTTTAAGTACACAAAGTGCAATTTTTATGCAATTAAATGTAAATAATAAAGACCAATTTGTGGCACAGTTGTATAGGACAGCTCAGCTCTGCTGCCTTACAGCTATAAATAATTTGATTAAACTCAGCCTGTTTCAGATTTCCGTGTTTTTACAATTAAATGCTCCCTAGAAAGCATCCGTCCCACCACTGGGGGTGTGTCTTTCTTACAGTTACAACTCAGTTGCAGCAACCGTAGTTTGTCTGCGCATTTCTGTTCGGGTGTCTTCCTGCATAGGATTCACTTTTCTGTGTGTAAACAAAGTAAAGCCTCTAAAAATGTGTGACAGATGTAACAATCGTAAAACGACAACAACAAAATCATAATCATCATCATCATTATTAACTCATCAACAATAATAGTGGCTTAGAGGATAAAGTAGAATGCGATGTAGCATAATTTGAAAATATAACACAAAATGTCCAGTAAATCCAGTGAGTTCAACTTTTCCAAAACCCCAACATTATATAGATTGATGCCGTTCATAAAGATCCTGGGAAGTACATTTATTCTAACAATCATTACATCACTATGGTGGCAGCACAGTGGTGTAGTGGTTGCGCACTGTGGCCTTGCACCTCCAGGGTTCGGGTTTGATTCCCGGCCAGACTCGATTCCCGTCTCTGTGTGCATGGAGTTTGCATGTGCTTGGTGGGTTTCCTCCTGGTACCCACAGTCCAAAGACATGCAGATTAGGGTGATTGGCGCTCCCAAATTGCCCCTAGTGTGTGAATGAGTGTATGTGTGTGTGTGCCCTGCGATGTCCAGGGTGTACCCTGCTTGTCCCCTAAGCCTCCTGGGCTAGGCTCCAGGTACCCCATGACCCTGAAGACAGGATAAAGCGGTATATACAGTACGATGAGTGAGTGAGTGAGTACATCACTGTGGTGGCATAGTGGTTAGCACTGTGGCCTCACGCCTCCAGGGTCGAAGGTTTAATTCCAACCTCAGGTCTGTTTGCATGTTCTTCCTGTGTTTGGTGGAGTTCCACTGGATAGTACGGTTTCCTCCCACAGATCAAAGTCATACAGATTAGACTAACTGGCATTTCAAAACTGCCTGTATTGACCTGTAATGGATTGGCACCTTGTCCAGAGTGAGGACCGCCTCACACAACTCTGGATAGATCAGGTATAGAAGAATAATGATGTCAGCATGGTGGCTTAGTGATTAGCACTGTGCCCTTGCACCTCCAGGGTTCAACTCCTGCCTCGGGCTCTGTGTGCTGGGTGGGTTCCCCCCTGGGTATTCCAGTTTCTTCCCACAATCCAAAGACATGCAGATTATTGTAGATAAATTTCCATTTCCAAATCGCCTGTAGTGTGCTAATGTTAAACGGAGATCCTACCACAATTGTAGAAATGGGAATAAATACAATGGTCACCATCGGCCTCCATGGTTCCTAGTTCAACTACAGAGATTCCTAAATGATGGATATTATTAAGTCATTAATAATTAATCTCACAACTTCCCAGGTATTTAATAGAGAGTCATTGGATTGCCAAGCACCTTAAAGTTGGGCTTTACTCTTCTTATATCTTACAGAAAAGTTGTTCCTGATGGTGTAGTAAACTTTTTTTTTTTCAGTTTGTCTTGGACTGTAGGCGTATTTAGGAGATTTGGGGCAGTTTTATTTGGTTTGAAAAAAAAATTTTACCATGCAAGTGTCTGGTATCTTTTTTTTTTTTCAGTACAACTTAATAGTATTGAACACAGAAATAATCAAATGGGCTTTATACAATGCGTTTAGGAAAATTATTATTCATTTATTTTTCTTTTTATTTATTTTTTTGAGTCTTGACACCTGACAGGGACGTGGCTAGGAAGTAGTATAAATGAATGCATATGTTTTCCACTTCGATCCTTTTCCCCCTGCATTGTTCATTATTTTTAGTACGCAGTTGAAACTTCATAGTCTTCATCAGAGTGTGACGAGGTACATTATTGCAATTTTGAAAGATTTTCACCTTCCCACAAATGTAAAAAAAAAAATTTTAAATCCCTGCAGATGAAATAGAAACTGCTATTATGTGTGTG
The DNA here is from genome assembly GCA_011419295.1 of Clarias macrocephalus. Lineage (NCBI taxonomy): Eukaryota > Metazoa > Chordata > Actinopteri > Siluriformes > Clariidae > Clarias > Clarias macrocephalus. Next base: position 229,677 of record JAAGKR010000143.1, read on the forward strand.
GGATTAGTGCATTAAAAGATTTGTATTATGTTTGTGGTTTATTACCACATGTTTGTAGACTGTTATTACGCGGGGGTGTTACAAGAAAATTTAAAAAGCTTTTAATTATTAAAAAAAAAAGAAAACTTTTTAGAGTAAACTTTAGTGTAAAAAGTAGAAATCTTATCATCTTTAAAACCTTTAACTGTGCCCCCCCAGCAGTGACAGCAGACTGAGTACGCCTAGCTAAAACTAAGATCCAGACCTGACGCTTTACCTCATGCTGAGAGATCGATTTGTCATTTTCATAATGTTCCCATTGTACAAACTCCACTCGTAATCAGCCATGCATCCAGATCTAAAGAAGCGTCAGGGTTCACTAGGATTCACTGATTAGGTGGAGTAAAACCATGTGGTTTTCATCATTTACAGCGGTTGCATATGCTGTACTTTTCATCACACTGGAAATGATGTGCATGTGGCTTTTGTTGCCGATCTCATTCATCTTTTAGAGTCCGTCCTTATTTTTTCCTTCTTTTTTTTCTTCCTTTCGTCAACACAATCTCTCATGCCAGGCAGGACTCACATTTCCTCCCTGACCGCTGGCTTTTCTCTCGATTAATCTCCTTAGATGAAAAGGCCAGGAAAATTTGTGTGGGTCTCGGTACTGGTTAAAGTCTCTTTTCAAGGTTGCACAAAGATTCAGAGCAGAACAAGGGCGAGTGTCTAATCAATGGACAAATTAGACTGACAAATTAAATTTGGTTGATTAAGCATGGTAATGGTAAGTTTCCCGAGGCTTTGCTGAGGCTGAGAGGTGTCTCAGCAGTGCCTTTGTGTCAAAGCGTGCCTCGGGCAGCAATGATCCGCAAGGAAATTAAATGACATTTATTGTCCCTTTGTGACACGACAATGCAATTGGTTCACTTCTCAATCTAGAAAAAGATATACAATGTATATGATAAGTGTCATGTTGAGTCTAATGTCTAATTATACGTGCTTTTATAATACTATTTGAATTTTTACTTCTACCTTTTAATTTTTTTTATTATAATAAATGTTTACAATTATTTTCTTTTAAACAATGATTACACTGTTTTGCATTTTCCATCTCATTTGTCACAAGAAATATTCTCAATATATGATATATAATTTTTGTTTTCCTTTTTAATTTTCCTGCACATTGATTGGACATGAAGTTAATTTTGTGATACCAAAGATAATGCAAGCATAAATCAAACCATGATTTAAAATTATATTTATGAATAATGGTTTTAAATTTCCTCTTTTTTTTTTTTTTTTTAAATCCAGGCAATTTTTCAAAATTAGACAGTCTTCGTGCGTGCCATGTATTTATTAAAGCCAAAGGCCTTGCGAGAGAGAGAGAGAGAGAGAGAGAGAGAGAGAGATCAGATGTAAACAGAGTATAAAGTTTGCAGACCACAACCATGCATGCATGCTCACACTTTTTTGGAGGGCATGTCTGCGGATGAATGAGGTTAAAGGACGTACAGTACAGTTGCATCCAAGTGTGACATGCATATTTTGGTTGATTTGCAAAATCTGCTTTACATTTAAACAACGCGGATTTTTGCCTGGTGAGCTGGGTTTCAAATATCGCTTTCCAACTTCCCCATTTCCTGAGCGGGTCACTGCAGGTCGGGAAGCCAGCATGATGAAAAACCATCTAAATGCACACATACACCATTTTCTCCTCTTATGCTACTGATTTGTGCGAGCTAAGTGATTTGTAATGCTATTTGCTCAGTCCATATGCTCGAGATTTTTCGGTGAGACTGAGAGAGGGAAACCATTTTTCATGTTTAAGAAGAGAAAACTGTCTGGGGGTGTTTAAGGTCTCTCCCGACTCTCCGTCTCAGTCTTGTACTGGCACTGGGATTAATGTGCACTGATGTTCAGAGAAGGTTGGAATGAATTAGGGACAAGTAGAGGAAAGACACGGCAGTTCAGCATGACTGCCGAGCACTGTATCTAAGTGCAAATGCGTGTAGTGGTTGAAGTACACGCTTTCTGGCACATAGAGCTCAGGAGTGGAGCCATAGGGAGGCTATTTACACATCCGTGACATTGTAAAACAGCAAGAATGATACACACTGGAGAAACACAGCACCTAAACCCTTCCAGCTCTATTTTTCTGACAAAATTATGTCACTTTTTATGCTCTGTCTCATCTCATGTCTCATGCATTCTGAATTTCAAATTCTTTTATGTTGGCCGGGCCAATAATATAAGGTTAGTACTGTACCATGTATGTGTTAATATGTAAAAAATATATATATAAAAACAGTATACAGTAGGTAGCAAAACAATTTGGCAAATCACAAGTTTACACAGATTAGCCATACTGCTGTAACATTACGACATGTTTTGTGAACAACATTTTCCATATGAATGAACAATTCATATGACAAGATCAAAAGCATCAAAGGCTTTTAAGTCGCTCCGAATTGTCTCTGAACCATCCGTGTTGTTCTGTTCACGGCTCGGGCCGTGAAAGACTCGAGCTACAAAGCTAACTAGCGTCTTACACAAGGCTGAATACCAAATCTCTAATCAAGGACACAAGGGATTGTATACCTTCCCTAGCACACTAGCTTTCCATTTAATGCTATTATGGATTCGACCATGGAACCCAGGAAGTTTTTGGAAATATGAAGTAAAGCTCTTCTCAGCACTGTCCACCTCCTACATGGCTTATTCTCCTTGCCTTTTGGCTACATATTACGAATATGAACTGAAAATTACTTTCTCACCCAAAGTGTTGGTTGCTACCTATCAGTCGCCAGCTTCTCCATTTGTGCTTAGATAGTTAGACCAGTCACAGAAGGATATGTGATGGTGGAGCAAAATAACTTGCGCCAGTCTCATGTCCACGGCAGGATCAAATCAAATCAAAATGCTGATTTTCAGTACTACAACACCTCTTGTGCGATAGTGCTTAATTATACACATACGGTATGTATTATCATTACTTCTAACATTGCCTCCAAGTTCATCCTGATTGGCAGGGTATGCAATCAATTGCGCAATCACTACTTGGATTCCCTCTAGCTGGGAATGTTCGAAAGACATCTATAAGATTATGTACAGGCTCGGAGACATGTCTGTGTGTCCTTCTCAGACGTCTGCGTGTGTGCAGACAGGCTCTGCTCGTTCCAATCCTTTCCATCACTTTTCGCCATGCCACTTTCTTTGTCAGTCTGCTTTTGTCTCCCCTTTGTTCCAGACTCGGTCCTGTTGCTGTAGATTTCCAGTGGCTCAAATGTCACATCAGGATTAACAGTCAGTAGAGGTCAGACAACACAGATAGAGTGACCACCATGGAAGCTGAGATTGTGTGTGAGAGAGAAAGAGAGCGAGAGAGAGAGAGAGAGAGAGAGAGAGAGAGAGAGAGAGAGATGTTCTTATGGGCGTTGGCTTTGAAACAGACCAGACATACCAGGCTTCCCCACAGGGATTTCAGCATCACTGATCCAATGCACTCCCTCAAACCTTTAAAGAATCTAAAAGTAAGAAATAAACTAAATAAAATGAACAGAGACAAAACATCAAAGATCACTTAACCTCAAAAGATAACCCAAGGCCAGTTCCCGCGTCTCATATTTCATTCACAAAGCCCGGCATAAACTTTATCCAACAAACGAGCAACCCAAGCTGACAGTGTCTTCCCTCGCAGGAATTTCAGCCCGCTCGAGCACTGCCTCAGTTTGTTTTAGCGCCTCTCTTCCAAAAGGCATAGCACAGCCGCAACAAAACCTAAAACGCAGAACCTGGTCAAGTATGTGTGTGTGTGTGTGTGAGATGCTTTTCCAATGCTGGTAAAAGAAGTCAAAGTTTTCTGGAATTCCTCAGGTGGTGATTTGGTAGCCACAAAAGTCGTTAACTGCTCGGAATGAAAGCGCCATCAGGCGTACAGCACGTCATTAGATCATATGATCAAGCTTGTCACAGAGAATTTGTTTTAATGGGTGAAGGGGAAAACATTTTATACCAAGTTAAACAGTGATATGAAACCTGTGGGGTAAATAATTTAAACAGAATCTGAAACATTAAATTGATGTTTAAAGATGAGATTTTGCCTCCCTAGTTGACCAAAAGAATGAACAGCTGGCACGAGTAGTGCTAGAAACAACGGCAGCTAGAGACAATAATGCTGTGTGTGTGTGTGTGTGTGTGTGTGTGTGTGTGTGTGTGTGTGTGTGTGTGTGTGTGTGTGTGTGTGTGTGTGTGTGTGTGTGTGTGTGTGCGCGATGCATTCATTTTGGTTTAATTCACTCTTTATTCTTGATATTCATCAAAATTTTTTTGTAAAGATTCTTTACTAAATTCTTGCCTTAACCCTGGGACCTTTGAAGAAATCACATGATGGGAGCAATCATAAGAAGTGATGTAAAAAAAAAAATATGACGTTTTTGTGTAATAAGAAGAACTTGTGCAATAGTTTTGCCCCTGAATCCCGGATCAAAATTTTAAGGTCACATTCTTCATTAGATTAAAAAAAGGTTGGTTTGCACTTATATGCACATATGTATACAGCTGATATAACAAATTTACAAAGTCATATTGAAATTGCAGGTTTTAGTGATATAAAAAATGAAACGAAGATTTAAAAAAAAATCAAGTGAAAACCACAAATAGAAACATTTTAGGGAAAGAAGAAAAAAAGAAAAGAAAAGAATCTTACATTAGCTTGTGTGCATACCCCTTAACGTTTTCGTTTTGTAATGCAGATTTCAGTCTTTTTGTGTATGAAGCACAGCTTGATTTGGTAATTTTGGCAATTTTATTCCACTCTTCTGGGCAGAAACGCTCCAGATTTCCTGTGCACAGACGTCTTTATGTCATTCCACAGGATTTAGATCTAGACTCAGACTACAGTAGTTCTACTTCGATTTCATGAAACAAACAAAAAAAACATTTCAGAAAATGTTTTCGGAGAAGCTGCCAACAGACTTACTGCAAAGGAGATACAGGAGTACCTGGCAAGTACACGTTACTACAGTGGGCCTGAATACAAAACACAAAAACACTTAATAAACCATGAAAACATTGCATGAATGTTGTCCCTACTTTTTTTTTTTTTTTCATAATTTTGAAAAAATTTTTTGTGTGTGTGTGTGTGTGTGTGTGTATGTTTTGAGATGTTGTTGTGTTTTAGGAACGTTCATCGTGTTTTGTATTCAGGGCCACTGTAGTAACTTGTACTTGCCAAATCCTCCTGCATATGCTTTGCTGTAGGTTTCTTGGCAGCTTCTCTGAAGTTCCTCCTTGTCCTTACATCAATTTTCACGGGACGTCATGTTCTTAGTAATGGCCCCATGGTGCCCCATTTTCTCCATTGTTTGATGGTCTTCGCTGTGTTCCATGGTACATCAAATGTTTTAGAAATAAATTTATAGCCCTCTCTTAATTGCTACCTAAAGCGATTCTGTACCTGCTTTGTAAGCTGTTTATGGTTCATGGCTTCAGCGGTTGGATGAAAGCAAGAAGATCCTAAACAATCAGTGGTCCTTTTTAAAGTGCAGGAAAGTACTAAGCACTACGTGAACATAGTCCCGGCTTTGATCCGAACGCTGTGCATTTAGCTGTACGGAAATTACCTGACCTTATTTCAATATAATATAGTAATAGGATGTGTTAATAAAAGTACAGGTCGCTTGTCTTGTTGTCTTTAATCATGGTCCGGCTGACCTTTGCCATCTTGAAGTGTCAGCGCATACACCGAGCCTGATTACGGCCAGTCTTTTCATCTCTTAAAAAGTGACTATTAAGAAGGAAAAGGTAAATGCATTTTGAAGGGAAAAGATGGCAGAGATCATGCTTGGCAAAGAAAAAGCTTTACTTGTAGGTATCCACAAGGGCGGCTAGCTGTCAAGGCCAAACTGATTAATGCAGAATCACTACATGTTCACAGTCAGAACGCCTGTCTAACTGTTCAAAGCTGAGGGGAGCCTCTGTTGCCTCATTAATTTTTAATTTGCCAATCGACTAGCTCAGATAAAGGCAAACTTTTCTTAATATTTTTGTTTTTGTACTATAATTACAGCAGCTCATGCAAGGTTTGCTGCCTCTGTGCCATTACATTATTATATCTGGGTGTAACTCACGAAAGCTTGTAAAGTGAAGCAAGTTATTAAGTGTTATTTAACGTTTATGCAATATAAACCTAAATCTGTGAGTAAATGAAGTCATGCAGTTGTTACTTTATTCCTGTACTGAAAAATGCAGAATATTAAGTAAAGTATTTAGTATAAAATGATATGCATTTATACCATCTGGGGCGTTCAAGTCAAACCAGGACTTGTGATTTCGCATGAATGAAGGCAGAAAACTGATCGTCATATACTGAAGACATGCACAGTATAGTTATGAGATTCAGAAGCCGCATCAAACATTTGAATGGTGCAAACATTTTAAAGAGGGACTTATTTCTATGAATCGCGATCCATATAGTTATTCCAATGAACATTTAGCGAGTGAAACTCTTTAAAAAAATCAACATAACTTGGCGCCGACTTGCGAGAGAGGAGACGCATCAGTCTGTGGGAACCGACCACACTATTATTCATGAACACCACTTATATTAAAGGGACTAAGCTGGGAGATATTTCCTGACCAGCCCTGATCTCTTTCCACATGTTTGGACCATTAAAGGAGTTCCTGGGAGGCCAGTATTTCAGAAGTGAAACAGGCAGTTTAATCATGTGTTCTGTATAATAATAATAATTTTAAAAATTCCTTAAAAACTAATGTTATCCTGAGATAAATGTATTACTGTAGCAGGAGATTATATAGAGAAATAAAGATTTTTTATTTTTATTTTGTTATTCTGCACAACCAAAAGTTTTATTTTAAAACTTGAATGCCTCTTGTATTATACCAGATCATTAATCATTTTTTTTTGATTAACAGATAAAATAGATTTGCATGTTTTTTGTTTTTCTTTTTAGATTTAATCAGTTTATCTGAAACCATAAATAATTAGAGAAGTGAAGGTGTCGCATTTGGCTCCAGGTTGTTTGTTGCAAGTGTTATTTTAAATCTGAAACGTGGTTTAAAAGCAAAAGGTCAAATACTCAGCATCTGCAATACAGTAAGACTGTTTATAGTGTCACACGCAAAAAGAAAGGACATAGTGAACATGGACAGCACCTTAACACGTTTGTGAGTAAGGAACAAGCTTTATTATTAATAAATGGAGACTTCAAAAAGTTTAAAAGCAATTAAGAAAATTTGGTCATTTTCTTCCACTTTTTACAAATATTTGTTGACTTATTTTTAGTCAAGGATTGGAACACGCACGAGTCTGGACACACAGTACTTAATATGCACAAAATTTCAGTTTAACTGCAATGCCGCTGAATTCTGAGTTCATTCTGATTTTTATTTTCATTATTATTATTTTAACGATAGGAGCTCTGACTATTTTCAGTTGACCGTTTCCTCTGAATTTGTTTTAATAGTTTTTTTTTGTTCTCTGGCGGGAAGCATACACTGGGATGTATAATGGTGGATGTCTCACATGGTAAAGATCTCCCTGTGGAGGTGTTAGTCAAACATTTTTAGAATCAGTCTCCAGTGTAAATGCTTTTAAACCGACAACAAATGTTTTCCAAGAAAGCAAAGTATTCTGGACAGAGGGAGTTTGAGCTTCTCAGCAACATGACTGGCTGATTTTTTATGTTTTATTTTTTTTCCACGTAATGTCTTCTAATTAACAAACCAAGCAGCAGGGCTGGACTCGGACAAAAAAAAAAAAAAAAAATCAGATCTTGCATTTTGGTCCAGAATCGGTCAAGTTGCATCCCAAGTCAAAAAAGGATTTACAGTACAGAAATGTCCAACTTATAAAAAGTTTGTACGTTTATGGACTTTCATAATACTTTCTGTATTGTAAACGATTTATTGTGATATATTTTGGGAAATATTCCCCATATGTATCCCATATATATATTTCATGATCTGTAAGCTGTCAAATTTTCCAAATTAAAACAAAAAAATGCTTGAAATATTTCACTTTTTAATGTGTAATGAATTTGAAATATATGCGAGTTTCACTTTTTGAATTAAATCTCAAAAAACATCCTTTCCACAATATTACTTTTTTTTTTTTTTTGAATGCTGCACTGTATATACACTGTCATTCAACCCACACACAAACACACACGCACACACACACTAGGACAGGCTACTTCCCTTTTCCCTCCCTGCCGGTCCCTGTCATTATAAAGCTACTCCTTACCGATTCAGCTACCCTCTCCTCCTGCTCCTCCTCATTCCGCCTGTCACTCTGGCCCTCATCATCAAATACAGTACACTCCTGCTCTTCTGCATGGCTCGCCACCTGCTCTTCCACATTTGCCTGATGATGCGCCACAAACTTTGGCACTGCCGGTGAGGTAGCGGCTACTGCAGCAGCCCCTACAGCAAACACGTCTGAAATCTTTTTACATTTGGTGGCATCCGCCTCCAAAGTTTTAAGCTTTTTCTTGCATAGCTTTTCCACACCACCACTTCCTGCTTTGCTCTGTCCGTTTTTGACACAAGAGATAGAAAAGAAGGAAAGAGAGAGAGGGGTTATGTGAAAAGATTTTTAGATTTGGGCAGAGCAGGATACTTTACGGCGCCAAGGAATTGGGCTTTCACTGGCAGTATGGAAGGTAAAGCAGTGGACCGCTGTCCCGGCAGTTCCTGGCAAAAAAGTAATGTTAATAATAATGTCATGTGTAGTGGTTATTACACCTCCAGGGTTGAGTGTTTGATTCCCGCCTCAGGTCTGTGTTCGTGGAGTTTGCATGTACTCTCCCCTGGGTGGTGGGTTTCCTCTGGTTACTCCGGTTTCTTCTGGCGATTGATTTGCACCCAGTCCAGGGTGTATAAGCGGTATAGGAAATTAATGAATGAATTAATAATACAACGTATCAGCTGCAAAGTGTGTCAACCCACCCGTAAAATGCCAGGGATTCCCAATGACCAATCCAGCCCTAAAGCACTAACGGTATTGTTTTGTGGCTCTTTGACAAGACCATAACCTTTTTTCATACATTTAAAAGTTGCAGTTGCTTGTAAAGTGTATATATTGTGAAATGCAAGACATAATCACAATCTGGCCTCACTTCTACTGGGCACTGATTTATATATATATATATATATATATATTTTTTTTTTTTTCCTATATACTGTAGCAACATGCATCATCATGTATTTACTGTTACTCATCAATTTTCATGTTCTGTTAATGTAAACTAAAGACACATAATAATAATAATGCTTGATGAAACTTAAACGTTAAAGTCAACACATTTTTTATTCCTTCCTCTTCATTTCCGTCTTTCTTCTGTTTCTCTATCAGAGCTGATCGACGGCACTCCCACCCTGAAGATAAACCACGGCTCGGGCACTCTAGTCTTGCAGTTGCCGGGCAACGTGAATGTAGCGGACAGACGGTGGCACAGACTGGATGTGAGGAGCAACAGCAAGGTGGGCATGTGTGGGTGGCACCTGGACCTCCACCAAGCCTTGTAGCCCAAAGGGACGTTTTATGCTTTACCTAGTCTGAACTTTGTACTCCTCTCTCGTTTTTTTTTTTTTTTTTTTTTTCCATTCCAACCCTGCACTTACTGTATCTCTATGCTCACAGTGACAGAAATAGAAACGCTGACTTAAATAAAGGATATACACTGTAAAGGATGCGTATCCGTATGGTCTAGAACACCTGTGGATGGACGCGGCGCAAAGACTAAATGAAGCTTTTCTTCCAAAGCATCCATTTTTAGTCGGTGAAATTTCAGTGACTGAGGCAAAAGCACCTGGGGGACAGTTACAAATTCTAATTCATACCGTAATGCTCGCTTTATATTAAAAAACAGCGTGCGCGCCTGCCGCTGGCTGTTTGGGAATATTGCAATTCACTGCTCTTATCTGTTTGACATGCATTGAGTTTAATTGTATTGTAGCTGATAGAACCTGGCAGGTAGTGTGTTTGCAAGTGTAAATGTGAATTGCTTGACATCTCTAATTGTGTTTTATAAAGCTGTGCGCGAGGTGAGAATGACGAGATGTCTGGCGTCGTTTTGTTTGAGGGTGTAGAACCCGCTGTTAGAGTCGTGAGTCTGTAAGAGTTTAAGGATCTTTACTGAACAGCAACCTGAGGGAAAGAGAATGAGGCCATGGTCAAGTGGAAATTGAAACCTTACACTTACACTAAGCTTGAGGTTGCTTCTGTGATTTGTAACGTGTGTGTGTGTGTGTGTGTGTGTGTGTGTGTGTGTGTGTGTGTGTGTGTGTGTGTGTGTGTGTGTGTGTGTGTGTTTGTCGTGGATGGGTATGGATGGTCCGTCTCTCTCAGGATGTGCGCTTCACGTTAGACCGCTGTGCCGGAGCCACGGTTATGGAGACGGAGGGTGTAGGAAGCTGGCTGACCACCGAGGACCACACGTCCTGTGAGGTGATGGGAGTCACGCCGAATCTGGACAGGTTGAACCTTTAATTACATTTACATTTTTTACATTTCAACTATTACAATAATTCTGGGCTGAAGGCTATTTAAAACAATCCTGGGCTTCTATAGGAAATATTCCGGACGAGTGAAAACAGTAAGATATAGAGGGAAGAAAAGGCAGTGGGTTTTAAAAAGCAACTTTCCTGCTGTCAGCTCTGAAAGCTGTAGCACTAGTAGTTTTCGCCGTAGTAGCATCAAAACTCAGAATCTTGACATTTTTCAGCAACTCCCGCGCAAACGTTTCAGAAAATGGCAGTGGCTTTCGTCTATTTGCATGAGCTTTCCTCAGTGCCACGGAGCAGGCCGATCCAGCCTTTGCCTCAGCTGAAGTATCAGTGCGTATCAGTGATTACTGGTGTGATGAGCCGAATCAATAAAGTATTTAATGTTTCCTTGTCACGTATTGATGTGGTAAAGATATGGATTTTCTGATAATGGCATTAGAGATTAGGGTTAAAAGGTTGCGGGATTGATTGAGCGCATCAGTACATGTAAACCAGCTCTCAGTGACACCCAAGCTTCACGCCGCCGTCCTTGCCGGAGCGGTAATGTCCACTGAGCGAGCAGCTCATCAACCCGCTCGGAGGTAACCGCAGCTCTGATCTGTGCACAGGCATCTGAATGGGACGCAGGTGCTGCAGCTGGGAGGAGTGAATGAGAACGTGCCCTACATCTACCCCCAGCTCCAGCACAAACACTTCACCGGGTGCATCAGCAACCTCGTCGTCGACAGCAAGGTAACAGTTCCAGCAAAACACCACAACTGAGAAAGAAAGCAAAAGAAGCTGCTGCTGGATTCACATGATAGGGAATAGGATGAAAAGGTGTTGGGCCTTAGAAGGGTCCGTCAGGTTGTCTTTCTTTCTTTTTTTCTTTCTGTTTGCTGCCCATTTCCCTGTCTTTTATTGCGTCTCTTTTCTCACTTTTCTTTTCCTTTCTTTCTTTCGCTCTCTCTCTCTTTCTGTCTGTGTGCTCCCTGTTTTCTTTCTTTCTTTCGTTCTTTCTTGTCTTCTGCCTATTTAACTGTTTTTCAATGGGTCTTTCTTTCCCTTTCTCTGTCTCTGTGCACCCTATTTACCTTTCTTTCTTTACAGTACTTCTTTCCTCCTGTTTGCTGCCCATTTGCCTGTCTTTCATTGCGTCTCTTTTCCCCCTTTTCTTTTCTTTCTCTCGCTCTCTCTTTTTCTGTCTGTGCGCTCCCTATTTTCTTTCTTCCTTTCTTTCTTTCTTTCTTTCTTGTCTGCTGCCTATTTCCTATAACTGTCTTTTATTGGGTCTTGCTCACTTTTCTTTCCATTTCTCTATCTCTGTGCTCCCTATTTACCTTTCTTCCTTCCTTCCTTCCTTCCTTTCTTTCTTTCTTTCTTTCTTTTGTTTGTCCTTCTTTTATTGTCCTGCCTATTCTCCATTATGTCTTTCTCACTTTTCTTTCCGTCTCTCTCCCTCTCTTTCTGATTCCTATTTACCTTTATTTTCTTTCTTTTATCTTTTCTTTACATTTGTGTATTTTTTTTCTTTCTTTCGTTAATTCTTTCATAATTTATTTGCTTTTTATAGACGAAAACTATACCAACTTCATAACTTTTAACTTTCCAGTTATGAAGGTCATCCCTCCAGTCGCTCTCTCTTTCTCTCACTCACTCACACACACACGCACACACACACGCGCGCACACACACACACACACACACACACACACACACACACACACACATAGTACATGGATTGTGGCTTGTTGTTGCTTTATTCAGTTATAGTTATTATAAGGTAAGTGGCTATAAAAGCATATGAATTACTATATGGAATTTAATATATTACACCATATCTTAGCATCTCTTGATGGTTTTGGAGAAGCTTGATAAGTGTCTTTAAGAACTCATTCGGTTTGCTGACGCATGAAGCATGTCACAAGTTCAAAAACGTGAGGCAAAAGAATTTCCCATCACACTGCACATAAAGATAAAATAAAAATGTTACGCGAATAAAAACAATGCAGTTGAACGTAATCGTGGAAACCAGACATGTCCTCCTTTAGAATGCGCTTGAAGAGAACTGAAAGTTTCTCATGTCCTTTTATGGTGGACATTCTGAGCGGCTTAATACGTATGGAGCCCTGATCTCACTGGGGTGATTTCCACTGCATAATAGTGAGCTCGTAAACATAATTAAAGGCACTCCTTCTTCCACTTAATGTTCCACTTGGCTTCTTAAATCACTTTTAAACACTTCTTAATGTTGCTCATTGTGTGAGGGCTCAAGGGACAGTTAAGAAACATCTTCACCACTGCAGTCTTTTAAGAAATTATGGAGTTGATATTTTTTTTCTACCAGAGGAGCCATTTCAGAAAGTAGAAGAACCTTATCAGGGATCCAGAAACCAAATGATATGGGACCTCAGGGATGTAACTAATTTGATATGATGAAAACAATTTTGGCTTTAGGTTATAACTCCCCTGTGACCTAAACAAAGCATCAGATTGTAATACTTTTTGCATTTTTTTTTTCCCCGCAGGTGTATGATCTGGGTTCTCCGGCTGATTCCTTCGGGAGCTCTCCTGGCTGCTCGATGACAGACAGGAGTTGCGTGAACATGGGTTTCCCCTCGTGTGGCACCAGGGGTCGCTGCCATGGCGAATGGGGCTCCTTTAGCTGCCAGTGTATAGCTGGGTACAGCGGCCATCAGTGTGAACAAGGTAATGAGACACGAAATCCACACACACCGTGGATGCACTTTAAGTCTAGGAGTCGATGATGATTAGAATTCAGCTGCGAGCGACATTAGTGAATGAAGGTGTAAAAAAAGAGGACGTGTGAGTATGGAGTATGGGAAGCTTTTTTTGTTTTGTTTAGTTTTTTTTCCTTAGAGAGTAAAAGCAGGGCCTTTGAATGGCATTAATGTGTGGGAGGAGAACATGTTAGCAGCCAACGCTGGTTTGGCAGAAACAGAAATCAGAAGTATTCTGAAGTGGTATGAACTGTACAGTAGGTTGTGTTTATGTAATACCCTGGGAACATCCTGTCAGGAAACAACAAACACCTCTTATGAGTTCTGATTTTCGTACTCTCCTGTTTAGCCATTACCAGTGTGTGTGTGTGTGGATCTGTGTGTATTTGATTGACAGAGCTTCCTGAGTATTCCTTTGATGGCAGAAGCTATGTGCATTATCAGCTTTCTGGGACGCTTCAAGCCAGACACACACAGGTGCAGGTTCTGATCCGAACTCGCAAACACAGTAGCTCCGTCCTCAGCCTGCTCTCTGCTGCACAGAATGAGTACATCCGACTGGAGGTGAGGATCTCTAACACTCTCTCTCTCTCTAGCACACAGAATGAGAAGAACAACTTTGGATGGGTATTTTTAAGATTCACTTCCTATGTAAAATACTGCCATTGGCATTGGATTATGGTTGAAAAGGTCCCAGGTGAAAAATCCCAAGTTGTCCCTGTCGGGCCCTTGAGCGAGGCCCTTAACCCCTAACTGCTCAGATGTATAATGAGATAAAATTGTACGTTGCTCTGGATAAGGGTGTCTGCTAAATGTAATAAGAATCATTTGTAATCTTATGCATTGAAATTTCTGTACAACAATTAATATTTAGGGCATAGGGTCAAAAAGACGTCTAGTGTCACTTGCTTAATCTATCCTTCTTGATTCCTTTCTGAAGATCGTATACAGAAGATGTTTTTTTATTATTTTTTTTTTGCCTGCTACTGCTTTTGTCATCATTGTACTGTATGTCTGGAGATGACCCAGGATATAGCTCCAGAAGCTGAACACCATCGTCACATAGCCAGTTTTTCACTAGTTTTTCGGCTAATTAGCACAGCCACAGAACTTCTAGAACTAATTAGTGAAATGATCTGTTTTTGTGTACAGAGAGGGCTATAATATATGGCATATGTTGTCTTAATACTTTTAGCCACCACTGTATTACCATCCAGATTTCACTAAAGCTGCCAATAGTATATTAGCTACTGTATAAAAAGACTTAAATGTTTCCAAATTGTCTTAAGTGTGCGCTCGCTTGTGCTCTGCAATCGATTGGCACACTACCCAGGATACCCCCCCCCCCCCCGATTCTGCCCTGAGCAGATTATCTAGGGGATAATCTCCAGCCCCATGTGACCCTACACATGTTAAGAGATGGATGAATAAATGAATTACGGAAGTCACTGAATCGTAGCTCCTGTGATGTTAAGATTCTAATCCACCAGCAGTTTGTTGTTGGAACAACACTGATTTTCACCTGTCATGAGCTTGTGATTAATTGTAAAGAATGTTTAATTGAAAGAATGTGTGACATGTTGTGTCACATGTGAATATATTACATGACTCATGGCTTTTGAAATGGGAAATATTATATGTAGGATGTACAAACAGCCTGCATTTGTATGATAAATTGTTTCATTGTACTGATAGGCAGAAATATATGCCTGTTTTGTTCCCTATCGTTAACCATTAGTTTCAATAGTACGATATCAGAGTATTAATACTAAAACGTTTCTTTAATAAAAAGGCACAGTCGTTTTAGAAACCTCAAGCACATAAAACTGCCAACCTGCCGTTAAAACGCCGACGTACTGTACAGTATCAATTCTCAGAATGTTTTCAAATAAGCCTTTAGGTGAAAGAAAGAAAGACTTTGAAACAACCTGTTTATCGCTGTCGAAAACCAAGAAAAGGTTCTGACATCACCTTGTCAGTGGAAAAAGGTTAGCAATCTCTCTCTCTCTATCTTCGTCTCTCTCATAAATTCTGTATTTCTTATTCTCTCTTTCTCTCTGACACTTACTAATCCTTACTCTCTCTTTGGGTCTATCCAAAATGTAAAATAAATAAATAAATGTCTGCCTTAGGTTTATTCAGAGACAGAAAGGCATTGAGTCATGTAAGAAGTAAACGGTTATATTTATCCCAGAATTCTGTGGGTCAGCCAGCCTCTTAAAAAAAAAAAAATGACAACACAGAGGAAAGGGAACAGTTTGTAGTCACAGAATATTTCTTTGACTTTCCTGTTATGGTCTAAAGTCATTACCTTACAGTTACCATTGCAGCCCATTTAGCTACGAGCTGTCTTGTAAAACATTGACTTATTAGAGGTGTATTAGAGGTGTAAAGTGACAATTACTGTACGGTACGCACCAAAATACCTGTATACAGTACTAAAACTCGCGCATCCCTGTCGCGCATTTGCAACGAGGCAAAGCTCCAGACACACGTGTTCCCAGTAGTGAATAGGAAGTTGTGTTGTTGGACATGGGTCTCTCGACGGATGTACTGTAAAAGTATCCATAGTTGAGATTCATTTCCACTCGTATGGAAGTGGTGGTGAACGGGGACCGAGTTAATAAAAAAAAAAAAAAAAGGTGGCAGGACATATTGCTTCCCATCCCCACCCCATCCCCCGATTTTACACCACTTGATGCCTAATTGTTATGTTCAACTGTGAAGATCCGCCAAGAACTGCGCCTGCATTACGCGAGCAAATCGTCTCCTTTAGCAAGCAGTCTGTAGCGACCTTTGTTGTCATTTTATATGAGTGAATATAAATGAACTGCTTTTTTTTTTTTTTAAAGGTGGTCCATACCGGTTAGTCCATTTACTGTACCTGAATCAGAGTGAAAAATGTATATTTTTGGTATGTTTGTGATTTCATTTGGTTTGGATGCACAAGCTGGACATGAATAAATAAACCACAAAGTGAAGAAAGAAAAAAACTATACAAGAAAAGAAAAACATTAACTGAGAGCACGGGGTGAAATCAGAAATCACATTCATTGACATAGCAACGAGAGCGTACATAGAAATCACAAAAATCTTCCGAGCATGAAGAACACGAAGCCGGCGCTCAATAAATAGTTAGATAATTATGTAAATTTTTTGTGTTGCGCACAGTATTTATCTTGTCTTTCTGTTTGTTGGAACAAATATCCAGAACGAGGCACAGTAGCTTTATTCTTTATTCAACTCGGATTGCACCTTATGGCTCTTTGTAGCAGTTTATATTTGAAAAAAAAAAAAATTAAAATCCTGCAGCCCTGCAAATGAGTCAGTTCAGGGTTGAATCACTTTCTGAGTGCAATTGAACCAAAAACGAGATCAACTCGATACTCAGATACCCTTCGGCACGTTTCACTAGTCTACTCCCAAATCTGATTTCTGGCCATGCGGAGAGGATACAAGGCATACCAAAGCTGCTGTCCCCAGCTGAACAGACGAAACATAGGATATATATACTGTATATATATATATATATATATATATATATATATATATATATATATATATATATACATGCTCAAAAAATTGAAGGGGACACTTTTTTGCCTTGAGCAGCCACAGACCAGACAGATTGCCCACTTTGACCCCTGTCCACCTCTGAAAGTGTTTATAGAAGGTGTAGGAGTATGAGCACTACGCAATAGAAAAAGGTCTGATAAATCGTGTTTTTTTTTTTTGTTTTTTTTTTTGTACTGCTCAAACATGACCCATGGAAGCCCTGCCTCATAACTTATAGCTGGACTTAAAGGATCTGCTGCTAATGTCTTGGTACCAGATAACACAGCACACCTTCAGACCTTGAGTGAACTTACGAAGTCCATGCCTCAATGGGTAAATATTGGCCTGCTGGTTTTGTTATGTCGTGTATATAAACACTGGTCTTTCCTGGTTTTATTTCCTTCTACATTGTAAAATAATGCTGAAAGCGTCCAAGATATGCAATAATCTCCTTTGGTTGATATTGGGATGTGTCTGCTGCTTACACTACAGTATGCTCTGTAAAGTCTTCATAGCGAGTCTAATCTGAGTTGCTGTTAAATGATTTTCAAGGCTGGTAACTCTAAATTAACTTCTCCTCTGCAGCAGAGGTAAGTTTTGATCATCATGAGAGCCAGTTTCATCATGACTCTCATGATGACCAAAAACCATTTTCATCAGTTTCATCATAGTGCTTGATGGGTTTTGCAAATACACTTGACAGTACTGTTTGTGCAAGAACTATTACAGAACAGCTGGCCTTCATGTCTTAAAACAGCAACTGACTGTTGTTGCTACTTAATTATCTAATGCCATATGTGTTATTTCATCGTTTTAAAACTATTTAAAATAAAAATAAATCAGTATTGTTATAGAATGTAGAACAAACTGGATTAGAAGGTGTGTCCAAACTTTTGATGGGTACTGTATACTATGTAATGCTCTGCTACACTTATCCCAGTGTTTCGTTAGTGCTTGGATACCCTCAATGTAGGAAGTTTACTCAGGACATCAGAGTCATGATTGGACCGCCGGCTTCAGGTCTGAAACGCCATGTGGCAATAACTCCCAGCTGAGTTCCTGTAATGTGCAAGAGGTGTTTGTGAATCATTATGCAAGACTCTTCCACAAATGATCTTTGATTTTCAAGGATCAGGCGTTTCACTCAAATGTTAGACTGAGACTAAGAGCCTCATTACTATCCTACAGTACGCTTGCAACTGCAAATCGGTTTTATTGCCTTCATTCACAAGAAATTTCATCTCAGGTTCCAGTTTGACTCAAACACCTGTCCTATATAAAATCTTTATCTATTTTAAACTTTTTCAAAAGTGACAGCACTAAGAAAATCTAACACCAATTACTCTGCTGCATGTACTTTGCATTTATCAAGGCAGTGTGTACAGTGACAGTTACATATTAGCATTTTAGTTATCACCTCCGAGCCAGATAATATTACACTTTTTAAATAAAGCTGTTGTCATTAGCTTTAATAATGTACATACTTTCTCGTGTACTTTTATCGCACTTTTTAATGATAATTTCTGACCTGCTTGGTGTGATAAAAGTAAATTTGCAAAGTTAAAAATGTATGTCATTATTTTCACTGGATATCTTGTTATTTTAAGACTTTTAGATAAGGATAAGACATCAAGGTAGATTTCATCGTTGTAACTAAGGCTAACTTTCTTATTTTAAAATATTATATCAGTTGTTTGAGGGTATTATTAGTTGCGTTCAATCAGCTTCTTATTGGAAGGTGTCATTATTTCTTTGGATCTCATTATTTTATGATATTGTTTTATTAATTTGGCTTAAGAACTTATTTTTAATAACTATAACTTGCATCTTACAATTTTATTCTTAAGTTGTCAGTACAGATGTTTAGAAATATTGTCTTAGTGTTGGGACATGTCTTATTTTCCCTTGTACAGACCAAAAGTCTGGACACACCTTCTCATTCAAAGAGTTTTCTTTATTGTGTTCTTTATTGTGTTCTTTAGCCCAAACGCGTCTCTTCTGCTTGTTGCCTGTCCTTAACAGTGGTTTCCTAGCAGATATTCTACCATGAAGGCCTAAATTCACACAGTCTCCTCTTAACAGCTGTTCTAGAGACGTGTCTGCTGCTAGAACTCTGTGTGGCATTGACCTGCTCTCTGATCTGAGCTGCTGTTAACCTGCGATTTCTGAGGCTGGTGACTCGGATGAACTTATCCTCCGCAGCAGAGGTGACTCTTGGTCTTCCTTTCCTGGGCCGGTCCGCATGTGAGCCAGTTTCTTTGTAGCGCTTGATGGTTTTTGTGACTGCACTTGGGGACACTTTCAAAGTTTTCCCAATTTTTTCGGAACTGACTGACCTTCATTTCTCAAAGTAACGATGGCCACTTGTTTTTCTTTACTTAGCTGCTTTTTTCTTGCCGTAATACAAATTCAAACTCTTTGAATGAGAAGGTGTGTCCTAACTTTTGGTCTGTACTATATATGCATGCAATACTAAGTATATACAGTGCATTATTGTAATGTTTTTGACACGTCTATGCATCTAATTCACTGAAATGGATTAGGGCAAAGTCAAAAGTTTTAATTTGATATATTTACTCATACGATAGCACAATAACCTGCTGTCCAATATATTCATGGAATCCCTATCACTATCAGCCCAGTAGTTGAACCCACACACCGTGCAACAGACAATTTTCTCAAATTACAATTCAGCATCTTTTACATAAAAAATAAATTTAATATTCAGTTCAAGAGTTTATACTTCACTTTAATTTGTTAGAAGAACGTGAAGTGTTACTTTAGCTCTTTATTTATACAAGAGCTTTATTTTTACCTAACTAAAATTCAGCACTTGGAGAATGCACTACCTGGCCAAAAAAAAAGGTCACCATTTCAGAAGGGTAAATTATTGGGCTGCATCGAACAAAGAAAACAAGTAAGGAGATTTGAAATTACTGGAATCGGGTTAAGAAGTGTCAGACACATTATTAAAACCTGGAAGGGCTGTGCTGAACTTTCAACCTTGAGGACAAAATGTGGTCAGAAAAACACTGACTGAAGAACACTTGAATGCTTAGTAAGGATGCATGTTTAAAAAAAATGGTTAAAAAAAATACTGGTAGTAAGAACGTTTGCACATGCACAATGTGACAATGTGGTGAAAACTCACAGGATTGGGTGGAACTAAACAGCTGTATGGCCATAAGAAAACCACTTATTGGTGAGAATACACTCAGAAAAAAGAAACACTTAAATTTACGAGGACCATAAAGGTTGGACTTTGGAGCGAAAAAGAAGGAAAAGGCAGTGAATCTTGCCTGGTGCCCACTTGCCTGGTGTATGGAAGCAATGTTATGATCTGGGGTTGCTTCAGTGGGTCAGGTCTAGGCTCAGCAGCGTTATGTGGCAATAAAATAAAGTCAGTTGAATGTACTGAATGACCAGATTGAAAGATCACATCGGTGGACTATTTAATTTCCCTGATGGCACGGTATATTCCAGGACTCAGAGTGTAAAAGTGTGTTTCTAGGAGCATGAGGAATCATTTACACACAAGAATTTGCACCACACTGGGCACCATAATCAAGGCTAAAGGCAGTCAATGAAATCTTGGCTTTTTCCTGCCCGGGAGCGTATATTTGCTTATTAGATAATGTAAGAAGTAAGGGATTTATTTCTTCATATCTCTCTAATTCTGTCTGAAACCTTTTCCTGTGCGCTCCCTCTCTTTCTCTCTCACTCACGTTTTATTTACCTGCCCCATCCATTCCCAGACACACCACCTCTGTATCCCTGTATCTCTTTGTTCGTCTTTCACACAGTCTCCCTGACATTGAGCCCACCATATTTATTACTGGGTGGGGACTTGTTCTTGTCTCCAGCTGTGCACAGTTTGTTGTTTTCTTCCTTTCTTTCTTTTAGTTTGTTCTCTTCTGTATTTTATCTCATTCTGTGTGTGTTCCTCCGATGTTTAGTTTTTTTCCCCCTCTGTTGACGGCGTGAGTGACATTGACGCAGCAGCTATCGTACAATGCTGTTTGATCGAACATGCTGGATTTTTGGTTTTGTTTTGTGTCATACTTTTTTTTTTTTCCCGCTTAAAAACCCGCTGCTAACATCATTGCAGTGTTTGAGTAGCGGTAATTGGCGAGACTTAAAGATTATTAGTTCCCTGTGTGTGTTGCAGCGCAACCCATCTGCTAGTCTCTGTGAATGTTGTCGCCACAGCGGTATAACGTTGGAGTGGTGTGTTTGTCTTTAATCACAGGGGCATTAATACGACTTTGACTGACGCTTAGAATATGTGCGTTTTTTATTTATTTATTTTTATTATTATTCATTTATCCCACACCGTTCTAAAGATAACACATTTACATCACTGATTATTGCTTTATCTGTTTATCTCTCTCTCTCTGGCTAATGTACATCTACACTGATTTATTTAAAGCACATAATATAATAGTCTTTCCAGCAACCCGAGACCTCGTGTATTCTCTCCTGCGACAGTCTAATGTCACTCATGTGACGCCTCACGGCTCTGTGTCCTGTCTATTTTATTACGCTTCGATTCCAACAAACGATCCCACCCTCATCTCCCATGCAGAGCTAGGTTTCTCCCCCCGCTGCTCTCCTGTCAATTACCTCAGCAACAATGCTAATTGATGTGATGCGATGCTGCTTATTTAGCATTCGCTTTTTTTTTTTCCTATTGGATTGTCACCAGCGAGTCTCAGCAGGAATTTCCAGCAAGGTGGCCTTACATTATCATCTCCATATCAAGATGAGAGGAAATGACAAGCGAAACAAGCTACAGCGGTGTGTATAATTAAACGAGCTGGAGTCGGAATCTAGTCTGGAAAACAAATCGGTGCGCGGTTATTCATACAAGCATTGTAGTGATTAGGCAAAAAAAAAAATATGTTGGAAAGTCTTTTCGTCCCTTCAGATAACAAGCAGCGGACAGTTTCGACGCGAACGAGCGTCGAACAAAAACTCTTGATCTAAGATTTTGAAAAGCCTGTCCAGCTCTGAGGTTCTCAACCTTGTATTTATTTATTTTGTCATATCTAATTAGATATGACCCAGTGCTTTCATTAAGGTTTATTCACTTATGTTGCTGTGGTTCCTCTGTACACAGAAGGTACAGGAATAGTAATGAATTTCAAAGGCGTACCGGCTCTCAGTGGGAATGTCTGATATCGGTCCTGCACCACCCAAGGCAAGAAACAAGCATATTTTGTTTCATCTTCAATTGGCAGGCAAATTGTGGACCTTTGAAGCAGAGAGTATCCGCGCTAAGGGCTATGTAAATATACTGTATTTTAATAGAATAGAATTAATAGTTCATTAGCAGACCTTTAAGTTTTAAAGCTCACTTTAAATAAACAGAGCCAAGAAGGCTGACAAATGCTTGTGTGTGCAAGCAAATTAAGCAAAGTGGGAAGACATGTAAACTTTGTGAAGGTCATCCTCGTTATCTATCTATTTATTTATTTATATTATTTTTGAAATAATTGCAATATTTATTCTTATTACAGTAGTTTGTTTTATTTTAATGGGAGAAAACTTCAGTGGTTCCTGGCTTGGCTGCTTCTTTGCCCATGTCATGACAAAAGGCTGGCATTTTAAATGCAAGAAGGTAAATTATGCACTCTGGGACTTATGTGGAAGGCTTCAGGAAATAAAATGAATGGTTAGCTGTGAGAGGAGCGTCTGTGCACTCACATGCACACACACACACACAGTCATGTACTCTTCTCCTGTTCGCCTATTACACTTTGTTTGTTACAGATGTCTGAAGATCTCTGGTTACATAGTATATTATAATAACACATCATATAAAGTTTTTACCTTTTCTTACCACATTCAATTTACCACATTCAAATCAGCCGAGCTCTGTACAGCCGCTCATTGTTTGCAGGTAAATCTGATGGAACCTGTAGGTATATATGTGCGTCATGGTTTGTCTTATCCTTGGAGTTACACAGCACAAAGGGCATTGGTTGGAAGAGATCAAGTTCATAGTATTTTAATTTAATGGTAATACGAATACTTTAAACACCACAAAGCTAAATGTATTTTTGAAATTTACAACTCTATTGTTTATGCTACTCATGAACGATACCATTGTGTTCATTGTTATTCATTCTTAACCCGACATTTATTCTCAACCCAGATTGAATGGTAACACTAAGGCATTTATACTGTAGAGGAGATAAGAAAAGAAAAGTTTTCACACCCATATTTCTAAAGTACACTAGGAGCAGCCATTCTATGGGAAGAAAGTTGTGCTTAATGTGAGCAATCAAAGGTGAATGAATAGAATGGAAGTGTAAAGAAAGAAAATAAAAAATGGTCTTTTGGTGAACGTGGTGAGAAAAAAAAAAAGAAAGAAGCCACAGTGCACTGAAAAGTTCGGCTGATGAGCTACAGCAGAAGAAGACCACATCAGGTTCCTCTCTTGTCAGATAAGAACAGGAGTCTGATGGTAAAGTGGGCACAGGCTCACTGAAACTTTGCAGCTGAAAAATGAAAAAAGACCAAGCTGTCCGTCTTCTTTAACTGCACCCACTGAACCTTTTTGTGTGTGTGTGTGTGTGTGTGTGTGTGTGTGTGTGTGTGTGTGTGTGTGTGTGTGTGTGTGTGTGTGTGTGTGTGTGTGTGTGTGTTTCTGCATTCTGAGAATAAAATCTTTAGGTTTTTAGATGGCTTGCATTTATGCAACATGGAGTGCTTTATTTAGAAGTATATTACTGAGAAAGTTCCCAAGATGTTGACGAATGTTGACAATTTTTGTTTAGTTTTTAACAGAGGTGTGGGCAAAATACATAAATCCTGTACTTGAGAAGAAGTAGAGACAACATAGGTCAAATATTAAAAGTAGAAGTTGTCCATTTAAAATTTTATTTGAGCAAAAGTATCAAATGTATTGAGTTTGTCTTAGTTTCCAAATTCATAGTATGTATATATATATATCTCCAGCTGTGAATGTACTACAACGACCTCCACTTCAGATTTTAAACGCCTGAGATATGATTACGGAAAACAAATCATGCAATTATCCATTATAGCCAACAGGTGTCGCTTCACTTACTACACACCTCTCTGGTTACTGTATGTAATACACAAACGTAGTGAAGTAGAAAGTACAGATATGTGTTGTAGGATGTACTGTAACATAGTAAACATCAAAATTTTCTTCCAATAATTACTATACATACTTAATTACAATTTTAAACAAAAAAAATGTACTTATATATATATATATATATATATATATATATATATATATATATATATGGGTTTATGTACAGTATATTTCAACAGGTTCTAGGGTACATACTTTTAAAGACGAGCTGCGACGTGAGCTAGTCTATTAAACTAGAAATGAATTTAAAGTACAGTGCTTTATTCTATAAATTATGGGAGTTTATAAATTGCTTCATTTTCAGTTTCACTCTAAAGCATTTTGAGCATGTAATTTCCACAGACCAGCCATAGCATACTATGAATACTAATTAAAACAAAAACACAAACAACAACAACGACAAAAAATGGATATAAATGTAGAATATGCAGCAGAGATTGTGTTTTGCAGCATGAGTGGGCTGCTGGCCTAAATTGACAGTGTATTGAATTCCCAGGTCCCAGAGTTTCCAATTAAAGGGGTGGTATGTTTAATTCTGTCAGTGTGTGGCAGGGCTTTATCAGATCCCTTCTTCACCTGATTATAACCATCTCCCATGGCTTGCTGGTGCAATACGTGCTAAGCTTCTTCCTTC
>JAAGKR010000143.1:254240-285974 GCA_011419295.1 Clarias macrocephalus
CCCAAGATGTTGACGAATGTTGACAATTTTTGTTTAGTTTTTAACAGAGGTGTGGGCAAAATACATAAATCCTGTACTTGAGAAGAAGTAGAGACAACCTAGGTCAAATATTAAAAGTAGAAGTTGTCCATTTACAATTTTATTTGAGCAAAAGTATCAAATGTATTGAGTTTGTCTTAGTTTCCAAATTCATAGTATATATATCTCCAGCTGTGAATGTACTACAACGACCTCCACTTCAGATTTTAAACGCCTGAGATATGATTACGGAAAACAAATCATGCAATTATCCATTATAGCCAACAGGTGTCGCTTCACTTACTACACACCTCTCTGGTTACTGTATGTAATACACAAACGTAGTGAAGTAGAAAGTAGAGATGTGTGTTGTAGGATGTACTGTAGCATAGTAAACGTCAAAATTTTCTTCCAATAATTACTATACATACTTAATTACAATTTTAAACAAAAAAAAATTACTTATATATAATTATATATATATATGGGTTTATGTACAGTATATTTCAACAGTCTGTTAAAACTGTGATATTTTAGACCAGACCCTGAAATTTTAAATCATAACACTTCTACTACAGTGACACGGTAAGGTTCTAGGGTACATACTTTTAAAGACGAGCTGCGACGTGAGCTAGTCTATTAAACTAGAAATGAATTTAAAGTACAGTGCTTTATTCTATAAATTATGGGAGTTTATAAATTGCTTCATTTTCAGTTTCACTCTAAAGCATTTTGAGCATGTAATTTCCACAGACCAGCCATAGCATACTATGAATACTAATTAAAACAAAAACACAAACAACAACAACGACAAAAAATGGATATAAATGTAGAATATGCAGCAGAGATTGTGTTTTGCAGCATGAGTGGGCTGCTGGCCTAAATTGACAGTGTATTGAATTCCCAGGTCCCAGAGTTTCCAATTAAAGGGGTGGTATGTTTAATTCTGTCAGTGTGTGGCAGGGCTTTATCAGATCCCTTCTTCACCTGATTATAACCATCTCCCATGGCTTGCTGGTGCAATACGTGCTAAGCTTCTTCCTTCATCTTTCCTGTCTGTTCTCCTCTGTCTCTTTCATCACATCTTTCTCTGTTTATTACCAACAGAGCCTTCTTATCAGCATAACAGACTCTAACTAAAACTGTTTATTTCTCGCTTTATCTGGAATTACCAGCAAATGTGCTTTTAGGAAACCCTTTAAATTGTATGTTTTTTCACGTTGTATATTTGCCTCTCTCGCAGATATTTCAGGGCTTGTTGGCCGTTTTCTACAACCTCGGAGACGGAGACTTCAACTTGACAATGGTCTCTCATCGGCTGGACAACGGCGAGTGGCACGAAGTTCACATGGAGCGCCACGATAATGAGATGACTTTACGCGTAGATGGCGGCGGTGGACGAAGAGAGGTCACAGGGTCACCTGGACGGAGCCGGGAGATCATCATTGACCCCTCCTTGGTCATGCTCGGAAATTCATTCCCAACTGGACACAACAAGAGCTTCCAAGGTAAAAATGAATAAATAAAAAGTCAACACAGACAGAATGTTAAAAAAAACACACACACACACATTTGTCCAATGCATCTATAGATGTGCTATACAGCTGAATTGAATTTAATATTGCAACAGCTTAAATCTGTTGTTTTAAGCACTTTTTAAATGGTCAATTTACATCCTAATGGAACTCCAAATGAATATGTTATTAAAGGAAGGAAAACCTTTTCAGGTTGTTATTTTAATCTATATATGCAGTACTACACGCTATAAGTTCAATTGCGGTTCTTCCTCACTGTTGCTACAAAGTCGGAAGCATCTGATTGTAAAGAATGTCTTTGTGTTCTCCTGAGACCTGGACTGTTGTGTAGCACCTGATAACTATGAACTTAATCAGTGTCTTTAAACAGACAAAAGATTTATACACAACCATCTTCATATGAGAATCACATGAGGTTATTTACCAACAGTCCAGTTGAGAGACAGTTTCATGTCCTCATACTGTATGTCAAGGACATGTTTCATGTCCTTTCCCTTCATTGCATACAGTCCCAACCCTCTTCCATTAGTACAGTGTCTTTGTGCATGAGTTAAGTCCATACTTAAGCAATATCACACAAGAGGGAGCGCTGTTTATTATTATTACAGAATATTATTACCAAACGGTTTTAATTTGTTGGTTTATTCACCCAGTTATTTTGCTCTGCCATCACATACCCTTCCATGACTGGAAGAACTAACTAAATGTGACTGTCAGAGCTCACCAAGTTAGCAACTGACAGTTTGTATAATTAAGAGAGGCGAAAGAAGGTTTATATTCTTAGCAGCACTACATAGCCAAAAGGTGATGTGAATAAAACATAGAGGTCGACAGTCTTGTAAATCTCCTAAATCGCTCTTTAAAGTTTCACTTATTCCATTATAGAATATCAACTAATTTGCGGGTTCCGGTGTCATTCGGTCAAAATGGAAAGCTGGTGCTACCTCTATGTACGGTGTAGAATACATTGTTTCACAAATCATGTCATGCCCTTGATCAGGGATTAGAGAGGGATTTGGGATTCAACCTTGTGTTGGAAGCTAGTTAGCCCTTTAGGTCTTATTATCCGTGCACAGAACAACACGGATGATTCAGGCACAAAAATTAAGGAGGCAAGAAAGCACTTGCACTTCCTGAAGGTGCTTCTATGACTGGGTTTAAATGTACATTTTGGCAGGCAGCTGCTCTCTCCACAGTACTGCAGACCATGCCGACCTCCTTACACCCATGCTGGTGACCAACATTTAGTGTAATTAATGATTGTTCTAATACCTAGGACATGGAGTGATCCATGTAGCTCAACCTTCCAGTGCTGTTATGCTCTATCATCACCACTCGTGGAATGCCTCGTGTCCAATCAGATTACGCGGTTGCAATTAACTGTTGCATCATTTTTCAATATCAAGCAAAAAACATTTCCAGGATGGTTGAGATCTTTATAAAAATCGAATGAGAAAATAAAATCTGAAACAAGATGTACAAAAATCACTATACAGTCTTGACAGAAGGTTTTCAGACCCTTTTCCACACTTTATGTTTCACGGTCATAAAATGCATTCAAACTCGTGTTTTCTCATTATTCCACACACAACGCTCCACAATGTTAATTCATTAAAAAATAAAGACTGAAATATCCTATTTACATAAACATTCCGACCCTTACGTAGTAATTGGATAAAGTACCTCTGGCAGCAATAACAGCCTCAAGTCTGCTTGTGAATGATGCTACAGTACAAGCTTGGCACACCTTTCTTTTGTAAGTTTCTTCCATTCTTCTTGACAGAATCAGTTGAGCTTAAACAGGTTGTATGGGCAGCGTCAGTGCACAGCCATTCTCAGTCAAAGTCGAATTTATTTTTAAAGCACATTTAACGCACCAAAACAAAAGTTGACCTAAGTGCAGTACAATCCTAAAATAGGTGCAGACATACTGTAGAAACAAACTATAAGAAAAGACAATAATAAGAAAATAAAATGCAATAAAATCCTAATAAAACAATGTAGAGATGTAAGAGTATAAAAAGGGCTTGAGGTGATGTTTAAAAATAGGAAGAGTACAGGGGCAGCTCAGCTATATTGAAAAGGCACAATCGCCCTGACGCTACAACTAAGATTTGGGAACTGTAAGTCTGATCACCAGACCTGAGAGACCGTGCTGGACTGTATGGCTTTAAAAGGTTAGAAATATGTGGTGGGTCTAGATTATTCAGGTCTTTGTAGTCTATTAACAAGACCTTAAATTTGACCCTGAACTGCCCAGGGAGCCAGTGTCCAGATTCCTGGTCAGGAGTTATGTGTTCCCATTTACAGGTTCCCGTTAAAAAAACGCACAGCAGCATTTTGCACCAACTACAACCATGCAAGTGAAGCCTTACAAATATCAAGTTGACGAGAAATAAAAATGTGTATATTCTTTTCAATGTCTCGGGTCACCAGCCCAAGCTGAAAAACGTTAACTTTAATAACAGAATCAATTTGCTTATACAGTTTAAAATTACTGGAACTCACCCAGGGCTCTAGCAGTTGGTTTTTATATATGATTTAAGGGAACATATCTCTATGATTTGGCTCCACTGGGTCCAAATACCAGCAATTCATGTTTTATTTATATTAAGATTTAGAAAATTTACATCAATCCACGATTTGACATCCTTCAGACATTCAGAGGAAGATACATTGAAATATCATCTACATAACAGTGAAAAGACATTCTGTAATTCCTAATAATGGATCTCAGTGGCAGTGAGTAAAGTGAAATTAACAAAGGCCCAAGAATAGACCCTTGAGGAACCCCACATATGACAGCTGCTGAGGATGATGCAGAATCACCTAGACCAACAGGGAAAAAAAAAAAAACTTGTCCATCATGTGTGATATCTGAACATATATCTAAACCAGTCTAGGGCAGAACCAGTAATTCCCACACTGTACTGCAGATGATAAATGATGGTAGGATGCTATACAGTATAAAATTCAGATATAAAAGCTCAGGCCTCTCCAGAGATAAACAAGACATGACTAGACTAGCAGTGGCTTTATAGATCGCATTATATTGTTGTCCCACGAACATACTAATTTTATTTAATCAGATAATCAAAAAAAAAATAGTGGAACAGTGGCACAGTTGTTAGCACTGTGGTCCTGCACCTCCAAGGTCTAGGGTTTAATTCCCCGCCCCAGGTCTGTGTTCATGGAGTTTGCATGTTTCCCTGTGCTTGGTGGCTACTCTGGTTACATCCCGCAGTCCAAAGACATTCAGATTAGGCTAATTTTCCAGATTTCAGATTGGCCTGAATTAGACAAATCCCCATATTTTGTATCTGTGTGTATGGATGGACTGGCACCCTGTCTAGGGTGTAACCCACCTTGTTCCTGATGTCCCCTGGGATTGCCTCCAAATCTTCCACAACCCTGTAAAGGATAAGCAGTGTGGAGAGTGAGAGATATCAAACTATTATTATTATTATTATTATTATTATTATTATTATTATTATTATTATTATTATTATTTAAACAACTACTGCCTATTTATTAAACAACTAATGCCTACTAATATATCTAACTTTAATAATGCCTACTATATATCTTTTCTAAAAGAATTAAGAGCAATAAAGTATGTACAGAGTATGTGTGTATGTATTTTTTTTTTGTACATAAATATCTGATGTCTTTTGTAGTAAAATAGATTTTTAATAATTTGTTTTATTTTTGCATAACTGTGAAAATGTGAAAATATGTCTTGGTTGTGGACATTTTCTCTAGTCTGACTTTTCTCTACTCAGGATTAGATTTCTCTCACATTATCTCACATATAAAAAAATCTGTATCATATAATAAATTCATACTTTAATCCTTCTATCTTGTATGATTACGCTCTATTGTATTAGCATTAATGAAAGATTTATTAATGATGATTAATTCATAATAAGCTTAAATGCAGTTTCAGTGTAAAAGCAAATGTGTGAACGAGCACCCGGCATGAAACACATACGATTAGCAGCGATGAATTGACATATGACATGAAGAATAGCGAGAAAAGAAAGAATGACAAGTGCTCCCCTCGGACCAGACTAGCCTCAGGCAGGAACAGTCACACTCTCTTTTAAGTGGACATTAAAAGCATCTTCCTTCATATTTGAGGCCATGTGTGCATACATGTGACTGCATGTCAAAGTTTGTATGGTGCCTGAGCCCTTGAGAAAAGACTAATACAATGGTTCACAATATAGCTTTGTTTCTGTCTAGACATTATTTAAATTTCACAGGGCTGCTGTAGGAGTTATTTTTATATTTTATTATTGCAAGAATGTTAAGGTGGATGATAAAGCCTGTTGGATTTTTTTTTTTTCTTCCCAGTGATCAGTTTTCATCCTGATGAGTCACAGAGCATATGGATATAGTTTATACACTTACTGAGCACCTTTTCAGGGACACTATACTAATACTAGGCAGCATCCCGTTGGGGATTCTGGTCAATTTGACCATGACTCACGTAGTAACTGCAGGTTTACTGCGAATTTACCGTATTAAAAGTTCATTGTCATATTTGATTTAGAGTTTAGTATTGACACTTTTTACCTCCAGGGTCCGGGTTCGATTCCCACCTCGGGGTCTGTGTGCATGGAGTTTGCATGTTCTTCTCGTGCTTGGTGTTTTGTTTTTTCCTGTTTCCTCCTACAGTCCAAAGATGCATGATGCAGTGCAGATTAGCCTAATTGGTGTTCCCAAATTGCCCATAGTGTGTAAATGCGCTTGTGAATGTTGACGGCAGGTCCTACCATGGTCCTATAAATGGAAGTAAGTACAATGGTCACAATTAGCCATGGCCCCTAGTTGGATTACAGAGGTTTCTAGTTGGATAGATGAATGGATTATGTTTATAAAATTTTTTTGGATAAATTGTTCCTATGAAAAGATGCACATGGTTAGCAACAATACATAAATTGGCAATGGCATCCAGCTTATGATTGGTATCAGCAAACCAAAACAGTGCAGCAAGAAAAGATTCCTCACACTATTACAAACCCAGCATTTGCGATAATTGCCAATGAGTCTTTCACAAAGCTGTGGATGAATTGTGGACCATTCTTCTTTGCAGAAGTGTTTTAACCATCTCAATCAAATTTTTGAATTAGATAACTAGTTGAAAAGGCAACTTCAAAACATCAAAGGTAACAGGACACACACCTTCTAAAAAGGTCAAACTTTGTCAACTTTTTGTCAGTCCACATAATATTTGCCCGAAAGTCTTGGGAATAATCCAGATATTTTTTGGCAAATGTGAGATAAGCCTTTTGGTTCTTTTAGATCAGCAGTGACTTTCACCTTGGAACTCTCCCACGGATGCTATTTTTGGTCAGTCTCTTTATTATTGTTGAATCATGAACAATGACCTGATCTGAGCCAAGTTCTGGGTTCTTTTATGAGCTCCTGGATGAGTCGTCATTGTGCTGTTGGAGTAATTTTGGTAGGCCAGTCACTCCTGGCAAAGGAGTTCCACGGTTCCTAAGTTTCTTCATTTGTGGATAATCACTCTTACTGTAGTTTGCTGAAGTCCCAAAGCCTTAAAAATAGCCTGGCTATTAATTACTTTTAATTATTACTCTAACCTGTTCTCGAAGTTCTGCAGATTGCATGTTTTTATATATATATATATATATATATATATATATATATATATATATATATATATATTTTTTTTTTTTTTTTTTTTTTACATATTTTTGTGTGCTTCACTGTGTCAGACTGGCTCGATTTAAGTGACTACTTGATTCGACAGGTCTGGTAGTAATCAGGATTGGGTGTAGCCATAGAAATTTAATTCAGCTTTTTAAAAATCACAATTCTTTCATAATTTAGCAAGGGGACAATTACTTTTTCATGTAGGTTTGATCAGCTTTTTTTACTGTATATATAAAATCATCATTTAAAAACTGCACTTTGTATTTACTTGGTTATCTTTGTGTAACATTAAAATCTGAGATCTCAGTCTTTTAAGTGTGACGCATATGCAAAAGAATAATAATTTACTAAATACCTTTTCACGGCACTGTAAGTACTAAATACATGGTCCCATCACTAGGTGTTGTGTGTCATAGTATTTACAGTAAAAGCTAATCAGGTTCCAGAAAGCAAATGCAGGGCATAGAAAATGATGAATTATGTGAATGTATGGGTCTATTAATAATGTTTTGCAGAAGATACAGTCATACAAAAAGTCTACTGCAAAGAACTAATTATTGTAATAATTATTTTTGGATTCGTATAGAGTTTTTTAGACAATAAAAAACAAATGAACATTGGAAAAATAGTCTTTTTCCAACGTACAGTACAGCTGTCCAATTTGGCTGAGCCTTTGTCCACAGTAGTCATAGATTTCTTGACTGACAGGAGTAGAAATTGATTTAGTCTTCAGCCATTGTAGCTTACTTTATGCCTCAAGGTTCAATGTATTGTGCATTCTGAGATGGTTTTCTGCTCCACACAGTTGTAAAGAGTGGTTGATCCTGGCCATTCTCCTCACAGAGCTGCTTTTGTGTAAAAGCTATAGATTGTGCATAAAAATCAGCGCTTGCTGAAATACTCAAACCGGCTTGTGCCATGGTTCAGTTCAGTCACATTTTCCCCATTGTTTGTATGGTTATATATATATCACCATCCTCTAACCCTCATGTTCTTTATTCTTCCTACTCCTTTTAATCATTAAACTTTTGATGATGTAATCTTTGGTCATCTAATATAATTTGAGAAAATATTCATTTTTTATCATCAATAAGACAAAAAGACCAAGTACTTTGTATTAAGAGAGCGTGCATTTTGTAATATTTGGCAAAAGTTTCCTCATATTCCAACATCTTTTATCTTTTTAATAATATATCTGAAGAAGGTTTTCAGGTCCGTGTGTGAATGGGGCTCTGTAAAAGCAATGTTATGCACCAAGGACAGATCAGCAGCTTGTCTTACAGTCCAGATGATACCAACTAGCTTTTTTATACTAGCTTTCAGACTATACTATATTATACTAGGATCGGTGCCATAGGCATGCGCAGAAGCATGAATTCCATTCTGATCATTCTCAATAAGTTCCATCACCACATATCAGATATATAGCCATGTAGGACCAAATACAAAAGTGATGGTGTGGTTTTGAAGGAAATCCTTAAAGAAGTTGCTATGATTATTTGAAAGTTGATTTTCAGCTAAATTATGACAGAATCACTGACTTAAACTTGTTAAATAGTTAATCAGCTTCTCTCTGTGTCTGTTTCAGGCTGTATGCGCGACTTAAGGCTAAATGGCCGATCCATGCCTTTGGACGCTCAGCCTAAAGATGGCGTTGTAGTACTTAGCACTGTAGGAGTGACGCTGGGCTGCTCTTCAGACTCCTGCAGGAGGAATCAATGCAGCCCTCCATTCACTTGTGTCGACCTGTG
The DNA here is from genome assembly GCA_011419295.1 of Clarias macrocephalus. Lineage (NCBI taxonomy): Eukaryota > Metazoa > Chordata > Actinopteri > Siluriformes > Clariidae > Clarias > Clarias macrocephalus. The sequence goes on from JAAGKR010000143.1 coordinate 263,227, forward strand.
GAGGATCCACGAGTGCAGGTAGACACACACATGCGCACACACACACACACACACACACACACACACACACACACACACACACACACACACACACACACACACACACACACACACACATTTGTCAAAGAGTGGTAATGTTGTCATTCGTTTTATTGCAGAGTTCCCCTGACAGGCATGACTGGAGCTACTGTAGGCCAGACCGCTAACAATTAATAGAAGTGCTTATTTTTATCAGGCTGCATGACACAGGAGACACCAACAGTCATCATCATTTATTTTGTTCAGATGAAAAAAAGCAGTAACTACATATTATTTTTGGGGGGGAGAAAAAAAATTGATTCAACACATTAAATAATGCACCATCAATGTGAAAAGTAGATGTTCAATTTGCATGCTACATGCTAAGCTTCACTGCCAGATTAGCAAAGCCGGCTAAATGTACTAGCTACAGTATATACACTCAACAGAAGCATTAACAGGGTTGCTACCTGTCGTAATTTTTCGGATTCTCCCTTTTTTCAAGTATCTCTGTCAGGCAATCTATGGAAATTCCCAGGAATCATAACATCTTGTTTTTCATAAAGCTGATTATGAAAGGCAATCCTGGAAAGGTTGCCATGACAATAAACACAACAAAGGCCAAATTTTCAGAAAATTCCTGTTTTAGGGACTACTCTGGAGGTTGTTTTGCATTAATGATGTCTGCTACATTCTTCCATTTTGTTTCTCCCTTAAAACCCAAATCTGGCACAAATCTGTACTGGCAGTACAACATAGGTCAATGACAATAAATTAAAAAAAATATGGAGGCCTTGTTGGTGTGTGTTAACAAGTTTTGATCGGCTGCTGACAGTATGTGGAAAATGCTTCGCATGTCGAGGCAAATTTCTTGCAAAATTTTAGTTCTTAAGGCAAAATACACAGGGCAGGGCATTCATATGCCAAGGAATTTTTGCTTGTAGAAACAACCATAAGAACACATGATCATGATCAGTACAGCGTATCTGAGATATTTCTTTGCCTATAGACCCTTTTTTTTTTTTTTTGCCCAGTCATGTTTGTATAGTTGGTTAAAATTACATAAAGTTCATCTTCATCATATTACCTATTTTCTGCTGAAAAAAGGATACGTCACTTTATACTTCACAATCCTGAACCCTTTATATGTTTATTTAAAAACAAAAAAAGCTATAATTTTTTTTTATTTATTTATTTTTGTAAATGGCTAAAATTCTCTGTGGCTTAAGAGCTACTTGCTGAACACATTTAACAAAACGCTGTGTTTGACAGGTTAATTTAATCATGATTGATGAAGTTTTTTCCTCCAGTAGGATTGGCCTCATTTTCTTTTTCTTTGTCGCTTAACTGTGCAATTACAAAATAATAATAATAATAATAATAATAATAATAATAATAAATAAACCAATTTGTCACTTTTGTCTGTTAGAAAAATCACAGTTTTATGTCTCGTACTGCTTGTCTGGTGCTTGCTAGTGTGAACAATCAGAAATTACATTTCCTCACGGCATCCATCTGTACCCCCTGAACTGAAGCGCCACCATAACTGTTAATGATAACCTTACACAACAACAACAACAAAAAAAAAAACATGTCAATGCAATCTCCAGCGTACAACTACTGTCAAAGAAGTATGCTAGTATTTTTTCAATTATTATTTCATGTACAATGATTTATATCATGTGTGATATAAAGGAAACAGACACAGGTACATAACTAAGATACTGATGGTCCTGCATTAGATATGCTCTCCCTGGTAAAGCACTAAACAGCAGGTATTCACTTTGCATCCTGTTCTCTTCTTCAAACACACACACAAACTGTATGAGGTCGGGGGCTTTGGATGCTCGGGGACTGTCTGTAAGCATGCCAGTATCAAGCTGTGAGGACTTTACCATGTTCCTGCTCTTGAGTTAAACGGTGTGTGTATGTGTGGTCTGTGTAAGTGGGTGCCTGTGTATTCATCTGTGTCTGTATTTCATGTGTGTTCGAGGGGGTTAGAGAGGGGCTTTTTCCTTATCTGCTGGAATTCCTTTTTCCTTATTTTCTCACTTATCGACTCAGCAGGGGCCGCAGTCCGGCAAAGACCAATTCATACAAATTTTGTGTGCGCGTGTATGTGGATGTGTGTTTTAAAAAGGCAGAAGCGTAACAGTATTTAGCCATGCATTCACTCGATTTCTTTTCCCCCACATTTTCACTGCTCCATCTGCTTCACAGAGATTATAGAGTGTGTCTGAGCGTTCCATATCCGGACATCCAGTACAGTCTGTGCATTAAACACAGCAAAATGATTTATAAAGTCCTTTGTTTTGACTTGTCATTATAATTTATATGCAGATCATGACATTCTTTATGATTATGAATCAAATTTTTCTGAAGGCATCTGTTACGTTCTTGAACGTTCAGAATGAAAGATGGCACCGCATGCCATTTTTTTTGGGGGGGGGGGGGGGGGATCAAGAAGTGGTGGTATGGTGTGGATTTGAAGTTAAAGTTACCTACAACTGCAAAGTTGTTGTAGTCCACTAGAGCAACAATGTGTTGTGCATTTTATCTATTTATGGTTGTGTTTAATGGTGTAGACCATCATTGACGTTTCTGTCATCATGTTAACGCGTTATAAATAGGTGTTTCCTCACCAGCCTTTTTGTACTGCTGGTCTTAAATTTAATCATGAAAGAGCAGGAAAAATTCAAGTTACAAAATCTGATTGAGAATGCTGTCCAAGATTCCTAAAGCAATCTTCGCCATAATCAACAATTAAACTGGATTATGTGGAGCATCCACACTACAATTCCCTTTGTGAGTTGTTGCTATAGAAACAATAACATAAAAGATTGAGCACATTAAGAGAAAGCTGTTATTTGCATCACAGTCAGAGCTGCTGATTAATCAACATCTTCTGACTAATCAGATCCAATAATTCAGCAGTGCAGGACATTTAAATCTGATCCATGTAAACATTCCATCCTAATATCCTCTACTGTTCAGCACAAATATTGTATAAGAATTAACTGTATAATCCCTCTCCATCTGTGTTTTTTTTTTTTCTTTTCTTCTTTTTTTGTTCACCCCAGGTGTCCACCGGGTCACATGGTCAAGGCCAACGCTACAGGCAAATTCTGCGTGTACACCATGTGCGCCAGTCGGCCGTGCCATCGGGGCACCTGCGTGGCTCAGTCGCCGTCCAAATTCACGTGCGAGTGTCCAGAGGGCTACAGGGGGCGACACTGTGAGGTCACGCTGGCCATCTATCATGACGACGTAGGCCTGAGCTTCAGATCGCTCTTTGCCATATGCATCTGTTTCATGGCTCTGCTAGGTAGCTATGTCTAACTTTTCTTGGCTACATTTCTTTTGCCTTTAAATTTCACTCTCTCTCTCTCTCTCTCTCTCTCTTTATATATAAATGCAATACCCAGTGATTTTTTTGTCTGGTTTATTTTAATCTCAATATGTTGCCTTTGCTTAAATATAATTTAGCAGATGGATTTTGTCATAGTGTTTAAAATGACAAGCTTAATATAAATTCACTAGAAGTAAGTAGACCAATTACACTTCCTTTTTATGGCTTACATTTACGCCCCAGTAATAAATCATACAATTTCTGGTTAGCCAGTGCTCAATAGGTATACCTTTTTTTCTTTAAACTATAATATACAGTACCGTGCATCAATCTTATAGGAAAAGGAACCACAGGAAGAAAAAAAAATATTTGAAATAGGAAAAAAAAAAAAGATATTAAAAAAGTAAACAGTATAATATATTTAAATGAAGTCAGTACTTGTCTTGACAACTTTTTGATTGTAAAAAGGCATTAATATTCTCAGGTACACACATACATCTACTGTAGGTGAACATGCCACTGTTCTTCTAGAGATTCTTCACAATTCAATTTTTTGGTTTTGTTCTTTTTAATGTGCATAAATCTAAATATGGCTCATTTTTACTACAATTAATGCACAAGGCATCAAGCATAAATCTGTATCACGAAAAATAAAGGATGTCTAAGTCTTTAGAACAGAGTGGCATTAATGTTAACATGTATAAGATAAACTGCTGATCCAGTTTAAATTTGCCAACACGATGAGAGCCAATCACTCACCTGCTTTGGCTGTCAATCAGAATTTTTATACAGTAGTATCGCAGTGTGCAAGCGTTCAGTTTCATCATTTTATTTTTATTTTTCTTCCTGGTACTTCTCTGTATTACAATAGCCAGATTCTAACTGAATTTCTTTTAAATCATACTATACTCCACATAATCAGATTGTTTCAATTCCTATTGGTTAAGATGGCTATGGTGTATAATATATAAAATATGAATGTTCATCAGTGTGATCAGGTATGTACTGTAGGTGTGTTTATGTATGTGCTTGTGCCCTGCGATGGATTGGTGCCCCATCCAGGGTCCCCTGTACATCGTCCCCTGGGTAAGACTCCAGGCCCTACACATGTCAAGCAGTACAGTATAGATGATGGATGGACGGATCAATTGTGCATCAGTTAGAATTAAAAATCTCACTATACAGCTTCTCAATACAATCACGGTCATGCAGTGCAATTTGAGGTTGTGTGTAAATGTGGCATGTGTCTTTTCTTCCCACTCACTGTTTGTTGCTGCATTTCCAGCATTCTGTAGGATTTGTTTGACTTTCATATCTCTGTGGTATTTTTTTGTTGTTGTTTGTTTGCTTATAGCACCTGTCAAAGATAACGCAGAATATATTCATTCCACGCAATACTATAGGATGCTTCAGCTTTATAGCTGCTTAAGCAATACTGTGAGCATTTCATAATCTATTTGAAATGTTCTCTTCTTTGTACATTCTGTAGTTGGTTGAAGAAAAAAAAAATCATACCTAAATTCTTGAAGATCTAATTCACCTATGCACTGATACCTTTTTTTTCTAACCATGTATGGTACCAGTGGTGGTTGGGGCAGGGGTAGCTCGGTGGTGAAAGTGTTAGACTGCTGATGAGGAGGTCCCCGGTTCGAGCCCTGAAACCACCACTGTTGGACCCTTGAACAAGGTCCTTCACCCTCAAGGGCTCAGATACAATCGGGCATTGGGATGGCAACCTACCCCCATAATTAACTGCCACAGGAACGACAGATATTGTATATAACAAGGGTGGGGAGTATCTGTCACCCGACGTGCCGGATGGCATGTAGACAGACCCTTTGCCTTGCCTACCAGTTCCAATACCGAAAACAGAGACTGTTCACTATTAAGCAATTAGGGACAAACCGATATTTGTAAAATTAGTCTTTTTCTTCATAATTTTAGCAAATTGATTTTAAATTAAGTAGATTATCTAGCTTCAGAATATTAGATACAGGGAACATTAGATACGGATGGTTGCAAAAAGAAAAAGAAAGAAAATTTTGTAAGAAAAGTTCACTTCATTTGGATTTACAGTATTGTCGGAATCCCTCGTTCTAAAGGATCATTAGTGAGTGATTGTCAGAGATGGTGATTCTCTGAGACAGGTGCATTTTGCATCATCTGCTGAGAAGCATAACAGCATTTAACCCTGTCACAATAATTAGCCCTGTTGCAATAAAAATGTAGTTGTACTTAGTCACTTGCCACCTTATGTTTTATCAGGTTAATTGTGCTGTAGGAGGATGCTCCATTTTTTTCCCCTCTTGATGTGTTCACAGACGACTGTTTGCACTCTTCTTCGCTTTGATTACCAGCGTTAATTATGAAATACATAGAACGCATCTTGTTATTCCATGTCTTTTCATTAGCAAAGCAGTGTACATAACGTCAATTAGTCTTATTTCCAGATAACCAGAACATTTATCCAGATAATTGTGTCACACTTTTGACAATGTGCAATGTTTAAATTAAAAAAATAATTAAAAAAATTTAAATTCCTAATGAGAAAAAAGGTGATGCTGGCAAGAAAAAACACTTTTTTTTTTCCATGTTAGTATCTCCATGTTGAAGTACAAATAGTTGTTTTCAGTCGCTTACCTGTTTAAAAAGAGGACATCCACAGCCATCATTAAGGCTTCTAAGTGGTACTATTCACAATAATCCCATGATGCTCTTTAGGCTTTGATGTGGCGCAAAATCACTTTAGCAGAAAGTGTTTTTTTTTTTTTTTTTGCTTTAACCCCATCTGTTACTAAGCACGTACACTGGAGACTCCTTCCATAAACTTCTAATTAAAAGCCAAATATCAGTCAGTACATCTTTTTCATTTTTGTCTTTTTTGTTTTTTACATCCACAAAGAACATTTTTAGACTTTCTGAATGGTCTGATAATTAAAGCATTACACAGCTAAAATTTCTTCATCCTTGTTTTCTCATCAAAGGTCTGTGTTAGCATTCGCGCAGCATACCGATATAAGCTGAAAACAAACAGAAATAATCATTTCCCTTCAATCTCAGATTAGCCTCATGGCATTATTGTCATGACCTTGATGTTCACAGCTGCAACAGCTTTTAGAAGTGTTAATTACTTAATTTGTAGGCACGCAATGTGCTGTTTACTAATGCTGGGCTGGAAATGAAGATCAATCTGCCATTTTGGACAGAATTTCAATCGTCTGGATCTCTCCCTACAAAAACTTCTGTTTGGGATTTTGCACGCAGTTCTGTTTATCTCCTTGTTAAAAGGGCGAGAGGAAAATCCAGTGAATTGAAAGCAGTCACTCGATTGACATTTTGCGCAAGTAGTTCATCTTTCTTTGTTTTATATTTCTCCCAGGGACTTTAAAAGGTTTAATATGTCATGCTTGAGTTCTTGACTCTTCTTTCAGGCTTCAGATCTGAAGAAGGTTTGATGAATAACTCAGTGTAGAATTTTATTTTAATAAAATGATTGATGAAAAATTGAGCAAACTGACTTATACTGTCATTAAGAGTCATGTAGAAGTCTGCATATATATAAAAAATAATATTTTAAGCCATAAATCATCACCGTGCCATCTCTTAAACAAATTTATTTAACAAATCGTAGCTGGTTTCACCCGTGGGGAGCATGGTTAAAATTTACATTTGGCAGGCGTTTTATCCAAGGCAGATTAAATTTGAGATAACCCAAACAGCTGAGCTCAGAAGGTCATGCTCAAGGCCAAGAGTTACTCCAAGGGGTTCACTGTTCACTCTGATCTCTACCCACTGACCTTCCACTGATCCATGCTACCACATGATGCCTCCAAGTGTGTTAAACTTAATGCAATATGAGTTGTGTCAGAGACACGTCCTTGGTGATCTTGTCTTGGGCATAGCCTGCTCAGTTTAGTCTCTTTATCGTGTGTCCCTTGGCACTCTGGGACGATCTGAGTTGTGATAAGTGCGGATTTACTGTAGTGTTGTGGAAGCAGTGGAGCGAAGCAGAGAGATCGAATACACTAGTTCCAAGAAGAAAAAGGCATGCTCCTATTGTAAGCCGGACATTCTTGGTTGTCTTGAGCCACCTCCATTTTTTTCATATTTTTACTTTCTTATATTTTAATATAGTCTTATGAATAGACTCTTGTGACTCTCATTTTCAGGCCAGTACCTGACCAGTTTCAAAGGAATGCCTTTTTAATGCTTTTAAATCAACCAGTGAAAAACAAGTCTAGATGATTAGACGGGTGATTGGAGTTGTACTGCTAAATGCCCAGTGGTTGGAACAGATGAGACGGTAAATGAGGTTGTTACATAAACAACCAATTTTTCTATTTTATCTTTAATCACTTTGCAGCCTTTTGCAGTAAAACATCATTTAATTCAATTTAATATGAAGACATGTCGCGGCACGGTGGCTTAGTGGTTAGCACTGTCCCCTTGCACCTCCAGGGTCGGGGTTTGATTCCCGGTCGGGTTCTTTTCCTGCCTCTGTGTGCATGGAGTTTGCATGTTCTCCCCTTGCGTAGTGGGTTTCCTCTGGGTTCGCCGGTTTCCTTCCCCAGTCCAAAGTTCCACAAGTGGTGATAATGGACAGTAACACCACTGGGACGTTTAACTATATGTATCAGTCTGCATCACAGACTGTGTTCTACAATTGTTATTTAGTCTAAAACTTGATTGTCAGCATGGGTGAAACAAGGTGTGCACTGTTCTCCATACTGAGGAGATACCAACTGCCTGCCAAAATGCATATTTAAAACCAGTCAAATAAGCACTTTCAACAAGAAAACACATCTGATAATGTTATGTAATCTTAAAAAAAGATATTTACAGCTACAAAGCTAGCTCCAAACACAAAGCTAAATTCCAAATTGCTCTTCAACCCCTGATCAAGGGCACTACATAGTGTGTGACAATGGATAATAGCGCACTAGCATTACATTAATTCTAATTGGGATTCAACCCTAGAATAGGGCACTTAATAGAGCTGATATTTCAAAGTGGAATAAATGGAAATGTAATGCATGCTAAACTAATTTCACCCCACTTAATTACACTGACTTCCAGTCACTAACAGTCAGTCGCCAGCTCCAGTAGTCTCGTTTTTTTTTAGTTCGTGGAAGGATATGTATTGGTGGAGCAAAATATGTAACTGGTTAAATTAAGACAATAAAATCATTATCTTTTGATAATAAAAGGAGTAAGTGGAACTGTTGTATAAAAACAATATCACACTCGAGGCCGTGCTGTTGTGCTGAATATCAGCACGGCTGTGACTGACCTAATGAAATTAGTGTTAATTAAAAAATCTGAACATAAAACTTTATGACATCAATATGTGCATCGTATATTTCTTAAAACCAAAATTGAAAAGTCTTGCTTAAAACCTATTTTTTGTTTGTTTGTTTTTAGGAAATAAAATAATTAATCCAATTAACACATTTTTTGTTGTTGTTTTAAATCAGACATTCCATCAGAAAATATGTAAAGCTTAGGTATATTTTTTAACTTTATTAGGGAAAAAATATTGATAAGGATACACAAATTTTATTTGTCTAAATACCATAAGTAAATAACAGTAATGTAATCAATGTATGATTGACTTTATATGTCAAAAATATATTCATAGTTAACCCCCTGTTAAAACTTATGAATGAACTTCTATCATTGACCCATACGGTTTCAAAAATTAAAGCTATTAAACTGTATTTTTTCTTGTTGCTGATGGGGTGTCGTGTTAGGTGTATATTCATGTACTGTACATATAGAAGAGCATAACAACCACTGTTGTACCATTAAAGCTTTGCTCTAGAATTTAATTACAGGTACATCATATTCACAATTCTAGGTAAAAGATCCATATAAAAAATACAAAGGAAAAAGTACCCTTCTGCAACAAGGAAAAGTACAGTTTAGTGTCTTTATTTCTTTATTCACCGAGTGCCCAAAAAGGGTGTATTTTTTAAATATATAACTTCATTATATAATTTCATTCTTACAAAGGGCAGTGACTATGTAACTATCCAACAGATTCTCTACCTGCGTGACCATATGAATGAGCTTGGTTCAGTGAGTTACAAAAGACCCTAATGAATGGTGCAGAATTTCCAGAGGAGCCTCCTGCTGACTTAGTCGTGCAGTGTACACTTAGTTACCTGCTGCGTTTTTGTGTTCAAAGAACTCATGCATGGAAGATTATCCTGTGGCGTGTGGCAATTAAAGTCTTTTAGAATAAGTACTTGTTCCAAGGCCACATGCTGTCCGTGAGTTGTGTGGTGATTTAAAGGTTTGTACTGACTTACAAGGCAGTGTGCAGTGTGAATTTGAGTGGAAGAAAAGGTTTGAGTGGAAGCCGTTGCTACGCACTGCTGTCTGCCTGTCTTCTGCTGTAAAGCAGCAGTGCTGAAACTCATGGTGTAAAATGCAGGACACAATCAAATATCACTTCATCAGCTCTAAAGCTTAACATAGCTTGTTCTCAAAGAAGAGTGTTTTATTTTAATTAGCAAAATGAATAATACAGACATTACATGCTTCAGATTTTTAATTAACAGGTGAAGTACTGTATGTTGGCGGTGGTGATGGCATTGTCTTGAATTACCTCTTAACTCTTGGTTCTTTTTATGATTCACCCCTCTGTACTTCTTTTCAGTGGATGGCCTACTTTAGATAGTGCCAGGCTTATACTCCATTCTCTCTATTTTGAAATAATGGACTTATGTAAAAAAAAATAATAAATCCCATTTAGCATGAAGCCTCTAATGCTAAAACCCTTTAATGTTCTGCTCAACCTTTTGGTAGAGCACATTTTTAGTCAGTATGACATGTTTAAAAATGTGTTGATTAAGCAAACTCTACCATTTGGTTGAGGTACTGTATATTATGCTGGAAAAATCAACTAGACAATGCTATGCATTTTTAATTGCTTCATAGCATACAGTAAGAGCTAAAGTGGATGAATATTAGTGCTGTTGCACGAACACACCAAAAGTTTGCATTTTATAGGACTTTTTCTGCCCATTTGTTTGTTTGTTTACTTTGGTATTTGTCAATATATTGACAATTTTACCACAAACAAAATTTGGAAAAGCCTCATTCTGGCCTCTGTAAATAATAATAATAATAATAATAATAATAATAAAACAGTATTGTTAGTAATGTTCGAAAGAATAAGCACTTTTTCCTAGTGAGAATGTTAAAAGGGTTAATAGGTTGGACTCTTTAGCTATTGTACCTAAACAGCTGAACAGTTCACAAAAGCCAATGTTATCCTACTCTGGCTAGCTTGAAGTTTTTATTTCATTCTGGTTCAGATTGGTATTGACTCACCTTTCTTACATAAACCAATAGTAATTATTCCACCCACTGAGGTGGATATACAAAATGAAACTAAATAAAACTGAACATGAAAGCAGACCAGCATAATAAATCTACTGGTGTTGAGCATAATGTCTGCATGGGTGGTATTGAAGAATTTAATTCGTTGAAATTGAAGAAGTGACATTGAACTCACAATAAAATTCTGTGCCGATGACAGCAAGTGTCTGTACAAGTACCTTATATAAAGCACATGAAAAAGAAAGCCAATATAACCGTATTTTTGACTTTCTAATTTCCAAGTCCTTTCACATCTTCTCTATTCACCATTCTCCTCAGTCATTCCATTACACAAAATGTGTTGTTTTCATAAAACCTATTAAATGCAGGCCTGTGACCATGCATGCATCATTCTGATAGTGGAGAACAACACTGCATGGTAAGAGTAAGAATATGGCAAGAGGAAGCTTTATTTGAATTGTATATCACTGTAAGATTTTCCATCCTAACTGGAGACATGCTTCTTGGTCCTTGAAAGTGCCCAGAACTATTCATGATGTTCATTTCAGAGAGCTATGGAGGGGAAAAAACAGTGAAGCGTAGGGTTTATGTTTGTGTGTGGGAAAGCCAATACACCAGAGCTGTTGTGTTTACACCGATCAGCCACAACACTAACACCACTGACAGGTGAACTGAATAACATTGATTATCAATTATGTACCAGTAATCTGGTGACAGGATGATGGGCACCCAAGGCTCTTCTAAGCCTGTAGGGACTGAAGGCTAGCCCACTTAGCCCAATCCCTAAGAAAAGTCAATGCATCAAGAACCATCAAGGTTATTGGATCTAGCCTCCAAATCCCTCAAATCTCAATCCAACCTAGGCATATACTGGACTGATCCAGACCCCTTAACCCACTACAACCCACAGGGGAACATAAAACCTAGGTGGGTTTTTATTGCTAATGGCTGATGGTGCATACACTTGCAGTTTCTATGGTGTGTTAAAGACTATATGGCCCCACAAGGATAGAAATAGCTGACAGTTTTGACCTTTGAGAGCCATTTCATTGGCCCCCTTCACTTTTTTTTTTTTTACTTAAAGACTTCGATGTTTGTGTTTTGGTTACTGAGTATTGAGACACTGCTAAAAGGTAGGGTTAGGTTTGGTGTATCATAGCATTAATTAGCATTAGCATTAGTTTAACAGTTGAAGGTCCTCACAAGCAAAGTAATATATGTTTTCGTCCATTAGAAAAAAAAAACATTGTGTTACAAACGCATGGCATGAAAAACATTGGACATTTTTATATCCAGGATAACAGACTAGAAATGGAAATTTGTTCCGCTGTCACCAGCAAAGCATGTGACAGTAAACAAGAGAATTAGGATCGGCGTTATGCTAATTTTTCAGTGTACGTTTCAGTTCGTGTCATGTTTATTCCAGGGAACTGTCATTTGTGTCACCTGCTTCTTCAACTTGTAGCAACAAGACATCTAAAGCGATACACTGCATTTTAAGCTGTCAAAACACTCAAAAGGAAGAATATAAGTTGGCGTGCAGTGCTGATATTTCACAGACGTCATTGTGTGTGTAGGCAAAGTCACTGGGTGATTGTTCTTCATTATTCCATTAACATTGCATGATGCTGTCAGGACCATCAATCGATTAAATTATTAATATGCAGTTCTAATAAGGTTGTGATCTAATCCCGCAAAATCTAACGGCAGTTGACCGATAGGTTGGTTTGGGAAGTTTGTATTATTTTGATAAAATGACATGGAATAATGTTGAATGGATGTCGCAAATACAACCTCAAATCAATAGAATATAGAATACTAACATATGTTTATAGCATAATGTCTGTTCACACATCTCATCACTCTTGACCGAACAGACACCAACATGAAAATCTTCGAAGTTTAGAAGTTTAGAAATCCAGCTGAGGGTGAAGGGCGTAACCAGACATAGTGCAAAACTGACTGTTGTACTTTTAAAAATAACACTCGCTATTGAATGTAGTCTCATTCTCTTGTATACATCGTGCTTGTGTATGTCTTGTGACGTACAAAACAGCTGTAGTGTAAGCTCTCTGCTACCATGAAGCGCATCATGGCTCCCAAATGCAGCAAAACCAGAGCTAGTGGTAGCAGCAGCAGCAGAAAAGGATAAATATCGATTTGGAAGTGAATGAAAATGTTATCAACCCTTTCATGCATGAATTATGAGAACCTCAGTGAAGATTTTTTTTCTTCTGAGTTTATAGTTCTCTCTAGGCTTGAAAATAAAATGCAATTTCAAATTTTTTTTTTTTATGAACCTATTTTTCAGGGAGTTACAAACATGTCCACTCAGGTGGACACCTTTGCTAATTATAGTATATTGAACTAAACAATCAATATATACAGTATATATATATATATATATATATATATATATATATATATATATATATATATATATAGTCGTGGGTCAACAAATGTTCTTTCTCCCCTCTGATTTGCTATCATCCTCTCCCATCATCACGCCCCTTTCATCTCCTTTTCCCATCTATCTTGTATGGAAATTGGCAAACGCATCTGGGGCACACAGCCACAAGACACTGCATGCAAACATACTTTGTTTTTCGTGTGCATACAACATTTTCTTGGCAATTTTAGTGGGGATGATGCACAAGCATCCACTGTGTTGGCCTATATGCAACTATGACAACAAAAAACTCCTGTATACACAAGAGAACAGCTTTTGAACTGCAGTGACCGCTGTGCATGAAAGGGTTAAACAACATGAAGCTGGAAAATTAGTCAAAGCGGTTGCTCAGGATTTGTGCATGTCAGATCTATACAATGTAGCCACATCGAACTGTATAGCGCCCAGTTTCACAGACCTGATCGCAGACATTAAGCATTAGACACCCGTATATACTCACACTGCCCAGGCTTTTTTATCCCCTCAAGCTTCTTCCTGTGTTTAGTGCTTTTGGTAAATTGCAGTTGTCTGGTATTGTTGACATGCAGGAGTTATTTTCTGGTGCTTCATGTCTGACAAAATAATATACCTGTACGTGCATAAAAGCCCTGGCAGTAGGTTCCTTTTTGGACAAGTGGCTAGCACTTAGTGCTCTCAGTGCTGTGGCCTGCGTTTTGTTCCAGGTCAGGAAACTGGCTCAGTTCCTGGGGAGGGGGTTAAAAAGACTAGCATCAATAAAACAAGCACTTTTTTTAAAATTATTATTATTATTTTTTTTTTTTACAACAAATGCTTTAAGTAATTTTGTGTTTAAAGTTAATATTTAGTAATTAAAGTTGGATTCACAATATTATGTTGGGGTTGGGGCTGTTCATTCAAAGTTATCCCAGCGTCACGTAGTCAACTTTCAAATACAGCCGACTGCCAACAGTGTTCAATGTCCATAATGTTGCCACATTAACATCAACACACACACACACACACACACACATTCATTTCTTTTTATATTCCTTTCCATAAAAGAGCCAGACTTTCTAGTATTTTTTTAAATGTACTCTTTCTGAAGGACTTTTTTTGTCTCTCGTTTTTTTGGCAAGTTTTTGTCTCTCATTTTCAGCCCACTCCCTGTACCTGACCAGTTTCAGAGGAAAGCTTTTGTTTGTTAAGCCGCACACCGACCTACAGTATGAATCATTCAAGATTAAAAAAAATAATAATAATAATAATAACATCTATCTTAAGGAATTAACCAGTGAGAAACAGGTGCAGATGATGACAGGTGATCAGTATACTGGTGATGCTGAATGCCTATTGGTTGGAACTAATGAGAGGGGAGACGAGATTGCTGTGGAGGCTGTTAAGTAAACAACCGTTTTTTAAATTGCATTAATCAGGCACTTTGCAGCCTGTCGCAGTAAAACTTTTTTTTTTTTAACAGTCAACATAATTTAGCTTCATTTAATATAAAGAAATGAGGTGTGAGTCAATCATTTTCGCACAGTACTATATACTAATTATATTATCACGTCAGTATTCAAATAATTCATACTGTAGATCTTTGGACTTGATTTTAACATGATTTTAATACCCTACTGTATAATGCAGGCCTGGTGTATAGCACAGACATGCTGTATGCACGTCATTCCCTATTAATTTGGCCTATTTCCTCCAACACAGTTCTCAGACGTCCATTTACATAAAGACAGTCTTTAATGCAGCCATAATTACATCTTCAAAAAAAAAATCATAGATGTTATTCATTTCTCTCCTGTGCTAATGGTGCAGCAGAAGTGAGTGAAAGTGTGAGTGTGGTGCCAAGTCATTTATTTAATTTTTAATAAGCACCATGTTCGGACTCCATGGCAACAAAGTTTGGTCTGCTTAATTAAGTGCATGCGGTGAGGAAGGCTCTCTGCACACGCGCACACACACACATGTTTGTCTTACTATCCTTTCAATGACATAATTATGCATTTAGTGAATTCATCCTGTGCCTGCACCTAACCCCAACTTTAACCTCAGTAACCTAAAGGAAACACTCAGGCACTACTTTTATACGCTGTACTGCAGCAAACCAACCACAATTCCCCACATGGTCACAGCATTTCCATACAACTAATCTTGTGGGTCCTCTTCAGGATAGAAAAACATGTATATAGACACACACACAAACACACACACACACACACACACACACACACACACACACACACACACACATCCGTGCGTACATCTGCAACCACTGCATCACACCCTCTGAAGCATATCTGTTCCAACCTGGTGGATTTATTCCCCTTTGATTTTTTTTTTCAGACCTCAGTTTATTGAGGCAAAGCAGTTGAGCTGTGCACTCAGAATGCGTGCGTGTGTGTGTGTATGCATATGTGTGTGTGTGTCTGTGTCCTCATCCAATAAAATGGTGCATTTCTGATTCAATTTTTATTTTTCTGTACATATGTGGTGTGTGTATGTGTGTATGTGTGTGTGTGTGTGTGTGTTGAGATTAGGCAGTGTCTGGATAGCAGTAAATGTCAGCCTTGTCTCATGCTGATCCTGATTTGCAGCCCTAAAAGTTCTCAAAAGGATTTTCCCCGCAGACAATTCTCCTTCGAGACAGAGGCGAGAGAGTCAGCTCGCTTATGGGAACAGGGCTGTGGCAGATAACACGCGCACTCACACACACACACACACACACACACAGCTATAGAGAAGGAGAGATGAAGCAGAACAGCAAAAGAGGATGACAAAAGTGGAAAAGAAGTGAGAACGCAGGAGATCAAAATGGGGCGCAGGATGAAGACAGGCGTGTAGACTGAAAATCAGGATGAGGATTGTGAGAAAAGGACAGAAGGGAGAAAGATTAGGGAGCGTATGTATGAGACTGCAGTGTAGGGACACCACAAGGTGGCGAGTGTATACTCGGGGCATGAGAAATTAATGACCCTGTACATTTTTTTGGATTGGGGATTGCTGGCATCTGTATATATATATTTTTTTTGCCGCTTGCACTCCAGGTCTCTCTTCCGCTTAAGAAATAATTATTCTTTGTTGTCTGTTGCATGATGGATATTTTCATTCCTCTTGCAATTATGTTTTCAGCGAATGCACCGAGCCCCACATTATATCATCATTACTCATGTGAGGGTGCACTTACTGTCATTCATACACCAGGCATTCAAGCAACGAGAAGATGCATGAGTACTACCTCAGCCCTAAGGGTGTTTACGATCACTCTGGCAAGTCACAGGGGCTGCTGGGTAATCCCGCGCGGGCAGAAACTCAGACTTACAGATCGATGGAGAATGCAGGACCCGAATGCAGTCCAGCAGAGTCGAACTTATGAAATAATGCTTGCAGAACTCATTCTGAAATCTCTCAAAACTGTTAACTTGGAAGTTGAAAAAAAAAAGAGAGAGAGAGAAATTTCTCACAAAACCACTGAGAACCATATTGAGCCTGAATAAACCCGGGAATCTATTCATCCAGGAAGTATTTTATTTATTTATCTGTTTATCTATCTGTTCATTTATTTCTTCTTTTGCATCAGATGGAGGAATTGATTTTTTTTTTTTTACCTCAATGGCTCTAGTAGCTGCAAGCATCATTTCTTCAGTAGCTTTATTGCTTTATGTGATGAAATTGTTCCATCTGTAGAAAATCCTGTCTATAAAACATTTTTACAGCACATTTCTCATCACACATTTTTAGGATGTGCTTACATACAACAAAGGTTAGAGGATTTTATATATATTATGAAACGTACAGTACCACTCTACCCCAGAGACACCGGAAAGTTCATTTCAACTCGTGCATGTGCAGGAGACTTTTATCTTTTTTAAAAAAAAAAAATATATATATATATAATAAATAACAAAAGACTGAAAAGAATCTCCACTAACAATCTTTGTACCCGACCCTTTAATAACGAAAGTGGACTTCATATTAACTTAAACACCTCTCCTGTTATACTGAACACACAGATCAATCCCTGATCTCTCTTATCATCCAAATAAGGATGGGTGCCCTGATAGGTCTGGTTCCTCTCAAAGTTTCTTCCTATTGTGGTCTCAGGGAGTTTTTCTGATAATTATGATTCATACATATTTCACACACTTTTCAAACCTGCCCTAGAGTGTAAACAACCATCCAGTGGGTCATGGAAGCAATGGGTGTCATGGGTTCGAGTTATAGCAATACTTAACTCAGAACTAGGACATTGGATTGTGTATCTCATAGTTTTCAACCTTCATGCCCTCAAGGTGTGAAGTGGTTTAAAAAAAAAGAAAAGAAAAAGGGATGACTCATGGTCTGTTAGGAACATGCTCGCAAGCTTACTGCGATCTATGCTCCTCAAACAGCAAACTGTACATTTAGTTTTAAAGAATTAACAAGAGAATATGCCTTTATATTGATCAATCTAAAGAAAATACTGGTGTGTACAGAATAGCTCATTTAAGGGTGAGAATTTCTACTCTGGTCGCTTCAGATTCATAGCCATGTTGATTTGATGTCACCCTGTGAACTGAAAGGGTTCGATTGCCGCCTCGGGTCGTCTGTGGCGGGAATCGAACGTGAAGGTTGCATGTTCTCCCCATGCTTGGTGGGTTTCCTCTGGGTACTCCAGTTTCCTCCCACAGTGCAAAGACATTCTCAAATTGAATTTCCAAATCTCCAAATTCCAGGGTGTACCCAAAGTCCCTCAGGAGAGGCTGCAGGCCCCTGCAACCCTGTACACAGAATAAGCAGTATAGGAGATGAATGAATGGAAAAGCTTGTATATGTATACTTTAGGAACACATCATTTATTCTACTTAATGTATTTGTACCCTCAGTATGTAAAATAGCTTGGGCTGCACCGAGTGTGAGAAATTGGGCTGAAAACTATACTGATGTTTAAAATAATTATTTGGACAATAGCCAGTACTAATACTGGTGTTTTTTTTATGTTGTCATTTATTACCCCTATATGTGCAAGGTAAATAAAGAAATGTTCATTATCTAAACATATAATAAAACCGTAAAGTTGGCATGTCTGTACGTTAAAGACATTTGAGAAAAAAAAAATTATGGAAGTATGATGAGTAAGAGAACACATCAAGATGGTTTTTGGAATTTTTGTCTGTTTGTTTGTGCATGCATAACGTGAAATCTACTGAACAAGTTTTAATGGGGTTTTCACAGGTGTCTTTGGCCAGCTTTAGGTAACGTATAGTTTTTTTTTTCTTTACAATCCGCCCACGGAAAGAGAAGATATGATAATTTGAAATTTAAATAGAAAACGGCCTCATAAAAAAAAAAATAAATAAATAAAAAATCAACCTTGAAAAAATCATTAGTTCATCTTAAAAGTCAACAAGTGGCGCTGTACATTTTTTAACACTGTGCAATTGAAATCTACTTAATAAACGGGATCTCACACCTTCGCAGGCATGCTTAGTATACACATATATTTAATATAATCTTATTTCACAAGACAGATGCTTTTTATTTAATCACTAATAAGAATTCCATAGCCCAATAAAATCCTTTTTGTGAAACATGAATTAAATGTAATTAAATGTAAAAGCGATTCGAAAAATGAAGCATAACATTCTTGCTAGGTAGTACCTCGTCTGGAAATGTCTTAGAAAACTGCACATCGCTGAAAGATCCCCGCACAGCCAATATTTTCTAACATGTGCGCACATTGTTGCTGTTGTGGTTGGTGGTATAGAACCACTCATTGGATCTTTTCCAATACTGCAGCTGGGTAGACTTCTGGTTTTTGAGGCGAACCGCAATTAACCATTGGCATCGGTGAAGTTGCCAGTCAACAAGACAAGTATCGGCCAATAACGTTTTCAAAATTACTACTTTTTTTTTTTTTTTGCCAAAGTCTTTAAATGTGAAATACATTTTTTTTTCCCCACCAAACGTGCATCCACCTGCTTTTGTGTCATTTGAGTTAGATAGACATGGGGAGACACACTCCTTATGGCAAACCAAACATCCTGTCATCATCTCAAACAATGTTTGATAAAAAACGACAGTTTGAACACAAACCATATGCCACATTGTGAATTTGAAATCAACACCACTGTCCTGGTTCTCTTTGATAAGCACTACAGAACGAACGGTCCAGATACAGCCAGCAAAGACTAAGGGGGAAATGGTTTCTCTCTGAAAGACGATTCAATTAGTGGACTGCTCTCCACCTTTCTCTTTGAACGCATGCTGCTCCCCTTTTAAACCACTCTTTGAATACGAGCCAGAAATCCTATTTGCAGTGATTAGGGGAGAAAACGGAGCTAAAAATGTCTTGTGGCTTAGGGTAAGTACCTTCGTTTGGCACGAGCGCAGCATGACAAATCTCTAAAGAGGAGATACTTGATGTTCATTTATGTGAGGCACATTTGCCAAAGCAGAGAGATTTAAAGAAATTAGTAATTTTTAATTGCTTCGCTTCCTGGATCTTTGGGTGTTGTCAGGCATTGACAAAATAAATCTGTTTACGTCATCATTTTATTACTTGAAACACTTCAGTTTTTTTTTTTTTTTTTTTTGGTGTTTTCCATTACTGTATTAACATTTTGAGGATTTCTTAATAACAGGGAGTATTGTTGAACTGATTTTAGTGATTAATATGAATAGAAAGTGTACGATCAGTTGTGTATTCAGTGTCCAAAAACTGTGCCGCGACCAGCAATCCATAGTAACGAAGAAAAAGCAATGAATAAAGAAAATGGGGAAAAAAGGAAACCATGAGACAAAACAGCTGTGACATGAGGAAAGCCTCAGCGGAACTGCGAAGGAAACTGAATGAGAAACAGAATGAGTCGGAGACGAAGGGGACTGCATGGAGAAGAAAAGAAAAGATGGATGGAAAAATGCCATGAAATCCTGGGAAAAAAACAAACAGCACGAGAAGAGGCAGCGAGTGAGAATGCTGGAAGAAGCTCAGAATGTAATAAGACTGAGGTTCAGAGAGTATATATACCCATAATCTTGTTCTAAAGGCCAGTCTAAGTCTGGAAATGGTTGAAGCTGGAAGATGTTGACAGGGATCTCTGTTTCATTACTCTGTGCTCTGTGCTTGAGCCGGTGCTTGGAGATGCCCTGTCTAATTGTATAGCATTCAACTACATTCAAGCTTCTACTTACATTCAAGAAAATATTATAGGTGGCGAGTGCACACACACCCACAAACAGTCCCATAAAACGTCTC
This sequence comes from Clarias macrocephalus, assembly GCA_011419295.1. NCBI lineage: Eukaryota > Metazoa > Chordata > Actinopteri > Siluriformes > Clariidae > Clarias > Clarias macrocephalus. The sequence goes on from JAAGKR010000143.1 coordinate 283,594, forward strand.
TAGCTGAGACCAATTATAACTTAAGTAAAGTAGCTGAGGTTGAGGAACTGTCAGACCACGCGATCGGTGCTGGCTTTCCTACCGTACCTCTGAGTTTTCTCCTGGCCATGTTAGTGGGTTTATATTTTAAACAACACCATTAAAAAACCTTCCAGTATACTGTAGGCCATGCCCGTCGTGGCTATAAAATATAGACTATACATATACAGCATAGAGGTTTATATAGATCTCTATATAAGTCTAACAGCCACAGATACAGACACTGCATTAAACCACTTAATACACGTACAGTGGTTTTTTCAATCCGTTCCGGAGGCAGATTCTTAAGCTGAAATTTCGTATTGCGAAACGCATTTTCCCATAGGAAATAATGCAAATGCAGATAATCCTTTCCCGCCACGAAAAATATTACAGATACAGTATTACCATTTTACAGCACTATAATGATATTTTTGCATATGAAGACAATCACAACATTAAGAAAAGACACGTAAGTAATATATGAAATAAATAGATGGTAAACTTCACTTAATTTTAATTTATGATTCCTCTTGACACCAGCTGTCTTCACTAAGTCTTGCACAAAATGCAAAAAATAAATCAATGTAAAAAAGAGCTGAAGTTGTTTTAGATAGTAAAAACTGTTTTTCATATTAAACCCTATGGATTAAGAATTGGATGTTAATTAAGTTCATTTGCATTTGAAGGTAGGGGAGTGAATACTTTTGGCAATATAGTGTACATACATACATACATACCTTATTGATCCTGAAGGAAATTTCAAATATCCAGCAGGAAGGATAGTTGCCATTGCATCATGTAGAGCGTTCACTCACACACACACACACGTACGCACGCACGCAAACAAACAAACAAACAAACAAACAAACAAACAAAACAAAGTGCACATGTGGGAGTTGACCAGTGCTTCTAAAACCAGTCAGTAAATCAAGCCGATTACAGAAAACCATCAATCTACTGGGAAATATTTGATGCATATATACTGTGCTTTCCCTCATATCGGGGGAAAGTTCCACTGTTAAAGGTTATAAAGCCAAGATAATCACTCTCTATAATTGACAACAGGGTAGCAGTTAAACTTAAAAGTAGTGTTTCCTGACCTACAGTTGGGCTCCACTGACCTTATTAGCTTGAGCTTTATGGTAACGATGAGCTACAAATGTGCCAAAGTCATCATGGAATAGTGCTGAGTCGTTGCTTTTTTTTTCTTCTTCATTTTTATGTGTGTGTGTGTGTGTGTGTGTGTGTGTGTGTGTGTAGTTCTGCTGCTCGGGATCTTTCTGTACACACGCTGGCGGAGCTACAAGGGCCTGAAGGAGGGCGTGTACCACGTTTCCGCTCACCACGATGGCTGGGAGGATATCCGCGAGAACGTGCTCAACTATGATGAGGAAGGAGGGGGCGAGGAAGATCAGGTGAATGACTCCTCATTGACTGCTTGATTAAACCAGTTCGATATCAATAACTGGGAATGTGTGCTATTTTATTTATGTATTTATTTATTTTTACGGATATCATGCACAGTCAGAATGTTAGAGATAGACATGAGTGGTCCATGTCGCTATGACAACCTAAGGCGGGACATCCAAAAAGTCTGACCGAAACACAGTTGCCATGACGGCTCATGTGGAACTGTCTCCACGGCAACCTTTAACATCAGCAACCCACCCGATCCGGTTTTCATGCCGACTGGAAACTGTTGAGAGCTGAACGTTTCAAGATACCATGACAGGTTGACATTTTACCCATGACATTTTTAGTGAAAGTGTATGCACTGGGGAGAAAAGCTCTAAAAGTTTACTCTATCTGAGAGGTGGGTGGAGGGGTAGTGACTATAAAGCATTGCTACTGAATGAGAAGAACTGATGTCAGCAGGTGGTAGATACATTGGTGTGTCTAGGCTGGTATAGTGCAGGAGCTCTTTGCCACTTTTAGACACCTTATGTAAAAAGCAAGGTGAAACATTCACACACGCATCACCTGACTGCCTTTGGTTTACCTGCTTCAACTTTTATTTACAGATCAGATAAATTACCTGTAAACTTTATTAATTGAGTAATTTTTTTAAAGATGCACAAAGTGGTTGTGCCTGCTATGAAGCATGTAATCTGTCAGACATATAGTATAACACACCAAGAAGGAGAAGTATTTTTCTCCAACTTTGAGGTTATTTCCATCTTTACTGATAAATTCCACCTTCTGCGTTATGATTAGTTAGAAGAACCCAGTCTCATCTATGATTGGCCATCATGAGCCAATCAGTCCCCTTTCATCAGACAAATATCCAGTGGATAAAGACAAGTGGGTGGCATGGTGGTGTAGTGGTTAGCACTGTCGCCTTGCACCTCCAGGGTCTGGGT